>JAVJIF010009173.1:0-139774 GCA_038442645.1 Agave tequilana | reverse complement strand
AAATCACGTTTCCTATCTAAATACCTTTTCTGAGGATTTTACGAATTTATGGAAATTCCACCGGAGTCGGTATCGGCCAGTATCGCTGGTTGATTCCGGGACTATCGGGATTGAATTTCTGAATTCCGCTTTCACTTACTTACTTCTTAAATCATATTTTATTCTTTAATACATTTTCTGGGATTTTTCAAATTTATCAAAATCCGGCCGACCCGGTGTGGACCGGTATATCGGCGGCTGACTTCCGATTTTTAATTTGAAAATGGGATTTTATTTCTGAAAACCGATTTCATATTATTCCTCTGGATGACGTTTTCTACCTCCGGGTATTTTTGGGATTTTTCTGGAACAGTCGATTTTCGCGACCATATTATAATATTATTATTTTATTCAAATCTTATTCTTTCTTCTCTTTCTTCCTTTCTTTTCTCCTATCTGATCCAGCCCCCTCCTTCCTTCTTCCCTGGGTGGCCGCGCCACCCGGTTCAGGCGCCGCCGGCGCTGTGCCGGCGGCTGTGGGCGGCCAGGGGGCCCGGCTGGGCCCCCTGTGCGTGTGTTGAGGGGGCAAGGCCCCCCTCTTTCTCTGCTGGAGGGGGGCCACCCCCCTCCCTTCTCTGTTGGAGGGGGGCGCTGCCCCCCCCTCTTCCTCCGCCGGCGGCCGGCGCCGCCCGCGCGCCACCTGGCCGGCGGCCAGTCCTCCTGGGCCCACGGCCTCGTGGGCCCTCCTTGTGTGGGGAGGGCTGCGTGAGCAGCCCCTGTTCTCTCTTCCCTGGATCTGGATTTCACTCTCTCTCTCTCCTCCCTGCGTTTCTCTCTCTCTCTCTCCCCTGTTAACTCTCTCTCACTCTCTTTCTCTCTCTTTCATGATCCTCTCTCTCTCCTCCTGGATCTCTCTCTCCCACTTGAATTCTCTCTTTCTCTCTCCTGGATTCCTCTCTCTCTCTCTCTCTCACCTGATCTCTCACTCTCTCTCCTCCCTAAATTCTCTCTCTAGAACTCCCTGACTCTCTGTGACTTGCCGACGCGGATCTTACCCCCGCGTGCGGGCCCCCTCTCTTGACGCGGCCTTCGCGTTATTGTATCGTCACGACGCGAGGCTAACTCCCGCGTTTGTGATTCCCGCGTCCGCGTTCTCCTCCGTTGGTAAGACTTAGGACCGGCCACTCCTTTTGGATTGTGGCCGCGTTCTTCTTCTGCGTGACACGACTTAGGGCCGGTACCCTCCTTTTGGATTGGGGCCGAATCTCCCTTCGTCGGGCGCAGCAAAGGAGTTACCTTTCCTCTTCTCTGATTGTTTCCTAACGCGGGCTCCTCCAACCCCGCGTTTGTGGTATCTTCGCAGAGCGATCCCCGCGTCTGCTCTTCCCCCGCGTCTGCTATTTCCGCGACGCGACTCCCGCATCTGCGACCCCCGCGTCTCACTCGCATAACCCGCGTCTCCGAGTCTCTTTCTCTCTCCAGTTTCTCCCCCTTCCTCTCTCTAACTCTTTCTCTCTCCTCTTCACTTTCTCCCTCTAAACATTTATATATATTATTATATTTATGCGCGTGCGCGAGTTCCATGGATTTAGAGTTTTCGGCTTTCCGTGATTTAGGCGAGTGTTCTCGCTCTCGCCTCCATTTGGGTTTCCCCGCTTCGTCGGGTCGATATGTATTCCATTTCTTGTATTTTGTATTGGGCTGAGTCCCTGTATTTGTGTATGGCCGAGTGCCAATATCTGGACATGTATTGCTCTGTGACGAATGCTTGTACTAGGGTAGTTTCCTTCTTGTACATATACCATGCCTGTGATGTATTGTACTGCCTTATACCATACTTGGTTTCCGGACCCTTCAACCTCCGTCACTCACTATCTCGAAAGAGAGGTGATTGGGATCGGCAGGTCTCTCAGTTCAGCCTCCGGTCCCTCACTGTCTCGAAGAGGCGTGATTGGGATCGTCAGGTTTCTCAGCTCAGCTCCGCCTGGTGAGCATGCTTGGTGCTCAGTGCTTTATTCACTAAATTCGTTTAGGCGAGTTGCTGCCGGATCTCTCTACTCGTATCTTAATCCGAGTATCCCGGTAACCTCGCAGAACGCATAAGTGTCTAAGCTCTGTTCGCTGCTTATGCCTCCAGCTTGTTCAGCTCCGCCTGGTTATCATGATCAGCGTTCAGCGCTTTACCACTAGATTCGTCTAGGCGAGTTGCTGCCGGATTTACTGCTCGTACTTCAGTCGAGTCGTCCCGGTAACCTCGCCAGACGCTCCAGTGTTAAATACTGTTTGCTGTCTGTACTTCCAGCTTGTTCCGCTCCACTTTGTTTGTGCTCAGCTACTATTCTACCCCATGCCATTACTTCATGCCTGACACCTGTCTATACTACTTGTCGTTTTCATATTACTTTTAACACATGTATATCACCTGTCAACTGATGTGTTATCACCTGACAATGAGTGTTATCATCTAACACCTGACATGTTACTATTTGGCAAGACCCTGGTTATGACATGACTTGCCACCAGATTATTATCAATCTCTTGACATGACTGGTTGCCTGTCTAATATCAATCTCCTGTCATGCTATCACTTGGCACCCAGCATGATATACTTGACCTGTGATTATCACATTTACGGGAACCCTGCCTTGTTATCCTGTACTATGTACAGTGATCTGATATCCTGTATCATGATCAGTGACCTGTTATCCTGTATTATATACAGTGACCTGAACTCCTGAATTCCTGATCATGTCCCGCTCTTGTTATTCCCGTAAATTGATAATTAATCTAATAATTCATAAAAGGAACAACTTGCATCGGGTCGGGGGAAACATGCGGCTATCAATATGTGTTCGTGTTTACAGTGGTATTAGGTATGTTGTGCAACTAAAACTTCCGGTCTGACCTGTGGGCCTCCAGGCGACCGAGGGGAGTGCTGGCTCCCTCCTCCTGAATCCTGAAAAGGGCATACATAAGTCCCTCCTGATAGGCCTTGCGGCTGGTTCCGTCACCAAGCAGCGGAACACCCTGGACCGTGGTCCCGGGCAAGCACGGGACCCACTGTAAACATAGTTCGTTGATACCCCCGCTGGTTTCCAATAACAACCTTGCTTTACTCGGATATGGATCTATGTGTGCTGGGACGCTAGTTCACATAGCTAGATATCAGGGTAAGACGAGTATAATAATAATAACAATAATAAGACGCTAATTGTGGGTGTTGTATACGCTTGGATTACGGTGACATGAGATAAAGGTATATAGATGAGGGTTTCCTTGTTTGGATTACTCCCTCGAGGTACTAGTCTCATGAGGTCGTAGCTTAAGCTTATATAATGCCCTTTCATTTTTACCATATTGCTTGTGCTAGTTTTACCTCGGATTTCCGGTTTTATGAGAATTATTATATTAACTGCTCATGCCCTGCTCTATTCCTTGTATCCACCTGCCTCCTGCTCATTATCTTATCATGCCCTGAGTGCAGTCGGGTTGTATGTGCTTAGATTATGGTGACATAAGATAAAGGTATATAGATGAGGGTTTTCTTGTTTGGATTATTCCTTCGACGTACTAGTCTTATGGAGCCGTGATCTGAAACCATACAATCAGATTTGCTCGTCCTCGGCTATATTTGGTTTTATCACTATACATGTGCTTACCCTTGCTCGCCACTTGGCTTTAGTATCACACTCGCCTGGGGAGTTTCATCTGACTCCCCTGGATTCTCATGTCCAGGTTATGGAGCTTGGAGCTAGCCAGTGCACGGAACTTGTGGATTCTCCCAGTTGCTGATCAGAGTGGCGCAGCTGTAGCGTGGACCCCTAGCAGATCATTCCGAGCCCTATCCTTCCAGGCCCCTGTGTGCCTCTCAAGTTTTCTTTTGTAAACTCGTGAGTGCCCTTTTATACCGTTTACTCATGTACATCCCTTGTATTCTCGCAATTGCGCCATTCTGGTGATGTAATATTGTTGTAATATTGAATCACCTCTGGTGATAACTTTGTAATTGTACTCATATGTTGGAATGTATAATGCACCACTGCTTCCGTACTCTGATTCTTGCCTGTACTGATGCTTAGCGTATATACGTGAAGGTACTTCTGACTTGCGTATATACGTTGCAGTAATGTCTCCGTATCCGCCGGATCGGGGCGTTACAAAAACAGTCTCTGAAACTGAAATCGATCAAATCGGACTACCAAAAAGTCAAATCGGATACAAGCTGGTATCGGGTTCCCGGTCCAGGTCAGGGCTTACTCTAGATCTGAAAATCCAGATCCGATACTCAAAAATATAAGTAATCACAACTTAAAAATACATACAGGAAGAAAGTTGAGTAATATGGTCGAAAAAATTTTAGGACTCGTATCTGAGTACGTATCCCGGGTACGGGGTGCTACAATAGTATTCAGTTATTATTTGGTATTTTAGCTGATATTATTAAATGCGCATTTGTATGTTAAAATTAAAGTTGTGCAGTTGCATATGTTAAAGTATAAATTGAATTTGGAGAAGACTACTGAGAATTCTCAAGATCGCTTAGGCTGGACGTGGGTAGGCTCCACAACCATAAGGCTTTATCTCAATATGAGCGATGGTATTCACATGACGGTCGTCTAAATATTGAGATGACGTGTGTCTGGTAAGCACACGTTGCAGGACACTTATGGAAATATATTATACGCACTGCATGTACATTTGCTATATACGTACTAAACTCCGCCAATAAAGTATCTCTCGAAAGCTGTTAGGATAATTAGCCTGAAAGTCCACGATATAAATTAGGCAAAAGTATAAAGCTTGACCGAATTTGTCTGTGAACCGTGCTACTCATCCTCTTAGTCGTAGAGTACCAGTAGTTTAAGTGCACTATGACTAACGATAAATTTCACGTGTGGATTTTTTCAAAATCAAAGGATGGCCATCCGCTTTTTAAAATAAAATAGTGATATGGGATACAAAAGTTTTTTAAAATAAATATTTTTTCAAAAAAAATTTAGTTGGGTATGTCTCGAGTGGGAGATTGTAAGATATTTCCTGATTCGATCCATATCTTATTTCCTATCCCATATCATAACACACATGCAATTTATATTAGTCAACATATTAGGTGTGTTTACTATGTGCACTAAGTTGGTAAAGGTCGGTGGAACCTGGTGCTACTCTCTAATTAGAGTTGGGGGCATTATGCGAAGGCCACTAATCAAAGGATTATATATAGAGAAGAAGTCCCTTTTTACAGCCACGCATTATTCCCACCCATAGGAGGCTAGATTTAGCAGAGATAAGCTCTCCATCTCGTTCCCTACTACGAAGATCTAGATCCGGGTATAGGTCTTCATCCATCTAAAAGGTATGTTATCTAAAAGTTCTCTATTAAGATTCATCATACATGCTATTTAGATCTCTACATAGATACAGTTGATCCTCTTTTATGATAAATAAATTCTAACACCATCTACATCAGACTCTGGGTCACGCCAAGCAAGTGCGTTATTTACAAGATATTTATGATTCCTGTGATGTGGCATTTTTCTCATGTGAGCCACAGAGATTTGAAGAAGCTATTAAAGAAGAAGGTGGAAAAAAACAATAGATGAAGAGATAGCCATGATGAGAAGAGTAAGACATGAGAGCTGGTTGCTCTTCGAGAAGAAAAGGAAGTCATCGGCCTCAAGTGGATCTGCAAGACAAAATATAATGAAGATGGCTCTATTCAGAAGTTAAAGGCTCGATTGGTAGCAAAAAGGTATTCAGTAATCAAGCATCAACATCAATGAGACATTTGCCCCAATTGCTCGCATGGACACCATCAGAACACTATTGGACCTAGCAGTACAACTCAAGCTCAAAATGTTCTAGCTAGATGTCAAATCAATATTCCTAAATAGAGAACTTGAAGAAGAAGTGTATGTGGAGTAACCATAGGATCAAAGGAGAAGAACTCAAAGTTTATTGCATGCGCAAAGTGTTATATAGATTGAACAAGCACCACGAGCATGAAACAACATAATTGATCAGCATTTTCACCAGCATAAATTTCAAAGAAGTCTAAGTGAGCCATCTCT
This sequence comes from Agave tequilana, assembly GCA_038442645.1. NCBI lineage: Eukaryota > Viridiplantae > Streptophyta > Magnoliopsida > Asparagales > Asparagaceae > Agave > Agave tequilana. Next base: position 133,727 of record JAVJIF010009173.1, on the reverse strand, counting down.
ATACATCAAGAAGAAAGGTGTAGACTTCCTCATCGTTTATCTCTATGTTAATGATTTGATTTATTGCGGCACTAACATTATGGTGAAAGAAAAAAAAAAAAAAGAAGATGCAAGAAGATTTTGAGATGACATATTTGAGCTTGATGAGATATTTTCTTGATATTCAAGTAAAACATTTAAAAGGAGAAATATTCATCAGCCAAGAAAAATATTGTGAAACTGTCTTAAAGAAATTTAATATGTTTACTGCAAGCTCGTGAACGAGAAGCTGATAAGGTATGATGGCACACACAAGGTGGATGCTTTACTATACCGTACCCTAGTAGGATCATTGATCTATCTAACAAACATAAGGTCGGACATACCTGTATGCTGTAAGTGTAGCCTCCAGACTCATGAGTGATCCAAGCAAGTTACATTAGGCAGCAGCGAAGAGGATTCTCAGATATCTATTGCGATAGCGAGTCATAATTGCCATGACGAAGAATCCAGCGTTCCATGTGAGAATCAAGAACATTGAGATTCAACATCATTTCATCAGGGAGCTCGTCGAAGACGAGAGATCGCATTGGAGTTTATGACTACAAATGAGCACTAGCCGATATATTCACAAAAGCATTAGCTACTGACAAACATATTCACAAAAGCATTACCTACTGAAAAGTTCATGCACTCTAAAAACAAGATGAAAATTACAAATTAAGCAGGGGTGTCAAGAAATAATTTGTAATTTTTTAGAGTAATTGAGATTACAACTCTTAGAATGTCCTAGAGTAGCTAGTGTTTAGAATCTTTAACCATATGTAGAGAGTTTCATGAAGAGTCAAAGATGTGTATAGAAGCTTCTAGATGAAGAGTTAGTGTGCCGGTAGAAATTAGTCTCTAGAAAGTTCAGCTCCACTGTAAATAGAGCCCATAACTCCCATTTGTAATTAAGCCAAAAGTCAAAAAACCAAAGAGGCAAAATCACATGCAAGTAGCCAAAGTAAGAAAAGTTCTCTGTTCAAAATTTTGTTTCCTTTCTGGCTCTTAATCTCTTTTCTCCACTCTCCACCACAACATATCAAAATCATTCCCATCTCCGTCTTTGCCCCACAGTAAATTAAAGAATTAATCGTAACTAACATTTTTAAGAAAATAATCAGAGGAGAAAATGCTCGACGCGTGACATAACAGAAGGAAGGGATGGGTTCACAAGAAGAGAAGACTTCTTTGACTTAGAAGGCTTGCTTTCAATTAGATTTGCCTTGGAAGTAAGCTCCTTGGCCTTTTTAGTTTTTCTCTCTTTCTTTATTTTTCTCTGGTTTAAGATCAGTTATAGCAAAGGCATAACCAGTTACGTCAAGTGTGGACATAACTTTTTCTTGTCATCTTTTAAAGTGGGTTCCATTAAATGGTTCAATCCTACAGATGTCAGGCAGAGACTTAACATTAGCAGTAGCTGTTGGATTAGGTGTCTAAGTAATAACTATAATTGATAGCAGCATAGTCCTTTTGGGTTGCCCTCGAGATTCAAAAATAAGTATAACTAAAAGGAGAACAAAATTTCCTTTGGGAAATTAGTCCCACATTGGTGGGATAAGAAAACTGGAGGCTATCCAAGGCTATAAATAGAGCCTTAGGGATTCAGTCTAATTCACAACCTCTTGGCTTGAGTATTAGCCTCCTTCTTTCTCCTCTTGGAAGAACTCTTTGATAGTTCATCCATACTTAGTTAAATTTTTGGATCGTTGGGTGTGATTCCATCAGAGGCACGACATTTGTGGTGCTTACTTCCAAGAGATCCGAAGGGATAATTTTAGTTGTTTACTATAACAACTAAAAGAGGCACGACATTCGTGGTGCTTGCTCACAAGAGATCCGAAGGGATAATTTTAGTTGTTTGCTACAACAACTAAAAGGTATGTAATTCTATTTTCTTCTGTAGTAATTTTAATTATTTACTAGAATATTAGGATTCTTTTTTATGTTCATAGTTATAGATTCAATTGTGAAAACACAGATCATGTTTTAGGTTGCATGCTCCCTTAAAAGTCTAAGTTTGTTTGTAATACCTAAAACCCATCAGTAGCAACCATAACAGTATCCATATTTACTCTTAAGATTGTTAGAAAAATAATGTACGAAATACTGTTAAGCTATTTAAATTAAACTTTCATGAAGGAAAGGAACTTCTCTATTTTGATCGAGGCGTGCGGAGCACTATCCTTAAGAGTAGATCGCGCCCCTCTGAGAGATTATCTCGGTGCAGTAGGTTGATGGCGGCCTACCCTCTAGGATTCAACGATCGTTGGCCCTGCAAGTATGCACTCGCAATGCACAGGCCCTCGAACAGCTCGGTTTTGTTTCCTCCAAAGATACAGGGAAGATCTGAAGAGTTCAAAAAAATTTCAGGGAGGAAGAAGATGGTTGAGTTGTGTTCTTGAGAATAGGAAATAAATTCTTTATAAAGAGAGTTTGAAATAGTTTACGAAAGAGACTCCATATATAAACACTAAAGAGTTCTTTTTTTATTTAATGTGAGAATAAAAAAATTTACTTAATTTTAAAATACCCTCAAAATACTAACAAAGACTTCGTTGGAGATCAAGTTGACTCATGGGTTTATAGACGAGGGAGATGACAGGTGCTCGAGAGAGGTTTTTCCAGATCAACTGAAGCTTTTGAGAATTTAACATTCTGCCAATATCATATCTTTAAATTCTTTAGAAAAATATCATCTTGGGTTTAGAAATACAAATATACACTAGTTTTAAAACAATAGAAATGTAAAAACACGTAAGTTTCAAAATAAGGATATTGGGGAAAAAATCACTGTCAGCTATCCCCCTCGATTTCTTTTATTTACACAAGCCTTCAAAAAACTTGCTAATAAGCTGTCTGATCTGATCCTGTGACTTTGGACTTGGATCCTCTATGCTGACGAGAATCAACAGACAACACCACCGAAAAAAATCATAAATTTGTATTGCACTCATCTCCACAATGAATCACAACTATTTATATGACTTTGGTTAACTAGTTTAAGTGTTGTATGAAGGGAAGAATGGGGAGTTCACGGCTTATGGGAAAGTAGCATTCGGATCATGACTATTGAGGGCAAAACCAGACTAGTGACCATCTTAGTGACACACACACACACTGTAGGGAGAGACAGGAGATGAAAACTTGATGAAACTTGTGAAATTCAACTTGAATTCGGATTTCGTTTTTAGAAAGGAGTTGGATACAATTAGAGTTTCCTAACAGGTGAATTGTTTCTCCTTTTAGGATTTGGACTCTTTTTAGGATTTGGATTCCTTTTAGGATTTAGACTCATTTCCTTTTAGGGGTCAAATCTAATTGGGGTTTCCTAAATTCCTGAGACTCTGTGGGTATAAATAAGGGTTAGAGCCCTCATGTATTGTATCCCTGAAAAATCCCACTGAAAATCTCCATCGGAAATTCTTGAAAAAGGAATAAGTTGTAATTGATTATTGAATTAATAAAATCTCTCTCCTTTGCCCCGAGGACGTAGGCATGTTGCCGAACCTCGTTAAATACTGTGTGATTGCTTTTCGCTATTGTTCTCTGTTCTGGTCGTGTTGGGTACATCTCCGACTGCATCAGTCTCCGCCTGGTTGGTGGATTCCTCAGAGAGGTTATTGTCCTGCGCACAACAATTGGTATCAAAACATCCCAGGCTAGTCGTGGGATCGTGTGTTGATTCCAAGGGCATCAGTTACTGTTTGGGGGAGATCGTGTGTCGATTTCGGAGCGGCGTTGGGACTGTTTGTGGGATCGTGTGTTGATCTCAAAACAGCGTGTAGATTGCTCGAGGAATCAATTTGGAGGAGTAGATTGCATCAGAAACTCTTCGAGGGTTTCGCGTGAAGGTAAAGATTCTATCTTTATCCAGTTTATTTTATCTAACTGTAACGCTCCGATCCGGCGGGTACGGAGACGTTACTGCGACGTATATACGCAGGTCAGAAATACCCTCACGTATATACGCTAAGCATCAGTACATGCAAGAATTAGAGTACGGAAGCAAGCGGTGCATTATACATTCCAACATATGAGTACAATTACAAAGTTATCACCAGAGGTGATCCAATATTACATGAATATTACATCACTGATATGCGCAATTGCGAGATTACAAAGAGATGTACAAGTATGAACAGTACACAGGCACTCACGAGTTTACAAAAGGAAACTCGAGAGGCACACAGGGGGCCTGGAAGGATAGAGCTCTGGATGATCTGCTGGAGATCCACGCTACCGCTGCGCTTTTCAGGTCAGCAACTGGGATTCTACAAGCTCCAAGCTCCGACATGCTCCAAGCTCCAGGACCTGGACACGAGGATCCAGGGGAGTCAGATAGAACTCCCCAGGCGAGTGGTGATACGAAAGCCAGATGGCGTGCAAGGATAAACACACGTGTATCGATAAAACCGAATCATAATCAAGCGTTGAAAATCGTGTCGTGAGCATAAGCATGTATAAGCAGGTAGATATATAACAAGTGATATCAAGCAGGAACCACTCATGGAATGATAAGATAGGAGCAGTAGACTGATGGAATGGAACATGAGTAATAAAACGGGGTATGAGTAGCTAATATGATAATAATCATAAAATCGGATATCCGATGTAAAACCCGACGGAAGCAAACTCGGTAAAGCATACAACGGATCCATGGCTGGCATCTTTTATTATTATTATTACTCGTCTTACCCTGATGTCTAGATATGTGAACTAGCGTCCCAGCACACATATATCCACATCTAAGTAAAGCAAGATTGTTATTGGAAACCAACGGGGGTATCAACGAACAATGTTTACAGTGGGTCCCGTACATACCCGGGACCACGGCCCAGGATTGTTCCGTTGTTTGGTGGACGGAACCTACCGCAAGGCGATCAGGAGGGTCTTATAGGATGCCCTTATCAAGATGGTACCAAGAAGGAGGGAGCCAGCACTCCCCTCGGTCGCCTGGAGGCCCACAGGTCAGACCGAAAGTTTTAGTTGCACAACATGCCTAGTACCACTGTAAACACGAACATGTATTGATAGCCGCAAGTTTCCCCGACCCGATGCAAGTTGTTCCTTTTATGATTTATTATGTAGTTATCAAATTTACGGGAATAGCAGGTACAAGACAGGATAAGGAGTTCAGGAGTACATGAGTATTATACATTCAGGTCACTGTATATATAATACAGGATAACAAGTATAAGATTCAAGTCACTGCATGTAATGCAGGATAACAAGTATAGTATTCCCGTAAATGAGATAATCACAGGTCAAGTATATCATGCCGGGTGTCAAGGGATAGCATGACAAGATGGTGATATTAGACAGGTAACCAGTCATGTCAAGAGATTGATATTAGTCCGGTGGCAAGTCATGTCATAACAAGGGGTCTTGCCAAGTAGTAATATGTCTGGTGTTAGGTGATAACACATCAGTTGTCAGGTGGTACAAACAGGTGTTAAATAGTAGCATGTAAAAGACAGGTATGAAGTAATGGCATGGCATGTCAAGTGTTAACATATCAGGTAAATACATGGCATGTGATAGAATAGTAGCTGAGCACAATCAAGCGGAGCTGAGTAAGCTGGAGTGTACAGACAGCAAACAGTATTTAACACTGGAGCGTCTGGCAAGGTTACCGGGACAACTCGGCTTTAGGTGCGAGTAGGAATTCCGGCAGCATCTCGCCTAGACGAATCTAGTGGTAAAGCGCTGAACGCTGATCATGATAACCAGGCGGAGCTGAGAAACCTGACGGTCCCAATCACGTCTCTCTCGAGATAGTGAGAGACCGGAGGCTGAAGGGTCCAGAGAAACCTGACGGTCCCAATCACGTCTCTTTCGAGATAGTAAGAGACCGGAGGCTGAAAAGCTGAGAGACCTGACGGTCCCAATCACTTCCCTTTCGAGATAGTGAGAGACCGGAGGCTGAAAAGCTGAGAGACCTGACGGTCCCAATCACTTCCCTTTCGAGATAGCGAGAGACCGGAGGCTGAAGGGTTCAGAGAAACCTGACGGTCCCAATCACGTCTCTTTCGAGATAGTGAGAGACCGGAGGCTGAGAAACCTGTCGGTCCCAATCACGTCTCTTTCGAGATAGTGAGAGACCAGAGGCTGAAGGGTCCAGAAGCCAAGTACGCTCGGGGTTTAAGCGCACTCTCGGTGACTACTAGCCATCCCAGGAGTGGGCAGAAACCCAGAGTCTAGCGACCACGAAGGGTCGGTCACGCATGGTATAAAGCAGTAAAATACATCACAGGCATGGTATATGTACCAGAATTAAACTACCCTAATACAAGCATTCATCACAGAGCAATACATGCCAGTCATTGGCACTCGGCCATACACAAATACAGGGACTCAGCCCAATACATAATACATGAAAACATGGAATAAAATACATGTCGACCCGACAAAGCGGGAAACCCAAATGGAGGCGAGAGCGAGAACACTCGCCTAAATCTTTGAAAAACACGGTGAAATCCCTGATCTCCGGAATCCAAGAAATCAATGCGTCAACGCGTTAAAGAGAAAGTGATAGAGAGAGAGCACAGGAAGACGCGGGTTTGAGAGTGAGACGCGAGGGTCGCAGACGCGGGGTTTGCGTTGCATAAATGCCCACAAACGCAGGGTTCGAGACCCGCGTTCAAGTCAGGACACGAGGAGAACGCGGACGCGGTTCTAGGTTCCGCGTCGCGTTAACACGAGAAGAACACGGACGCGGGCATAAGCTCCGTGTCGTGTTGACACGAGAATGACACAGACGCGGGCATGGATTCCGCGTTGCGTCGATACAAGAACGCGAAGGCCGCGTTAAACAGATGCCAAGAACGCGAAGACTCGCGTTAGGAATTGCCTGGACGCGGGAGTGAGATCCGCGTTAGCAATTAACAGAGAAAGAGGGAGTCAGGAAAATGGAAAAATGAGAGACGCATGGATGGGGGAAGAGAGAGGAACGCAAGAAATGAGGGAGAGGAGACGCAGGAACAGAGAAAGAGAGAGACGCAGGGAATGAGGGAGACGCAGGGGAAGGGGAAAAATTAGAGAAGAAAAGAAAGGAAAAGGGAAAGGAAAAAGAAAGGAAAGAAAGAAAGAAGGAAAAGAAAGAAAGAAGGAAAGGAAGGAAAGAAGGGAGGGGGGTTGGTGGCCGGCGATGGCCGGCGGTTACCGGCGGCGGCCAGAGGTGGCCGGAAGTGGCCGGAGATGGCCGGAATCCGGTAGCCAAGCCCAAGCCAAAGAGGGTGCAAGTCTAGCTCATTTTTGATTTTGGAGTTTCACAAAAGGAATTTCGGAGAGCGAACCAATAGCTCGTCGGAAAGAGCACGACGAGGAGAGGATGATGGCATGATCGTTGGTGGCCAAGGTGGTGTATGCGGTGATGGAGATGGTGGAGAAGGTGGTGGTGGAAATGGGTTATTTTGATGTTTCATGGTGGAAAAGAGGAAGAAGAAGGTGATATGGAGTTGTTGTTGTTGTTGGAAATGGAGGAGGAGATGGAGAAGAAAGTGGTGGTGGTATTGGTGGAAAAAATGGTGGTGGAAATGAAGGGTGAAGGTGGTGGGGAAGTGGCCGGCCAAGGCAAGGCCATGGCTGCCAATTGCTCTCTGTTGGCTGCTAAAGGAAGGAGGAGAGAAATAATCAAAGAGAGAGAGGGAGTGGGGTATTTATAAAGGTAAGGAATGAATATAATAATGTTGCCCACTTTCAAAACAAAAGAATCATACAAAGAGAACTTGCGTCTCCCTCTCCAAACGCAGCCCTCAAACCTGCGTTTAGGCCAAAATGGGCCAAACGCAGAAATTAAAGCCGCGTCCAGAATAAAATGCGAAAGCTGCGTTTAGCAGAAAGGACAAAAGTCATAATGACTTGATGGGAGTTGATCTGAAATGCATTAAATGCAGTAAGGAGAGGATCTCTGCATTAAAAGCTGAATCCGAGTTGGTGGAACTCGCGTTTAGCGAGGAGAGAGAAAAATGGAAAAGGGGGTAAAATATCTGGATAGAATTTCGGTATCTGGGAAAACACCGAAAACTTAAGAAAAGCCCAAAAAATAAAGTAACTCGGAAAGCTTTCTAAAAATTCTCAAAAATAATAAATATTATATAAAGATTTTTAGTGAAATCGTTTTTCAGAAATTCAATCCCATTTTCAAAATAAAAATCATAAGGTCAACCGTCAATATCGGTCTACACCGGGTTGGCCGGATTTTGATAAAATCAGAAAATTCTCAGAAAAAGTATTTAGATAGAAAATATAATTTTAAGAAGTTATGAGAAAGCCGTTTCTTGAAATTCAACTCCGTTTGTAAATAAAAAATCCGAGAATCGGTCAGTGGCACTGGTCGACCCCGGTTTTGAGATTTACAACTTAATTCAGGAAAATTCCAGAAAATTATAGAAAATCTAAAATATTGAAAAATGATGTTTAAAACTGAAATCGGTCAAATCGGAATAGCAAAAAGACCAAATCGAGCAATTCACTAGGATCGGGTTCCCGGTTCAGATTAAGGCTGACTCCGAGTTCACGAATCCAGATCCAAGACAAAACGATCATATAAATAATTCATAATACAAAACAAATACAGGCAGTAAATCAAAAAATACGATTGAAAAATCTGAATATGCAACTAAGTACGTATTCTGGGAGCGGGGTGTTACAATCCATCCACCTTACAAAAAATTGCGTCCTCGCAATTTCGATAAGGGGAAGATGAACACAAGAGGGACAGGGACAGGATTATACCAATCAAGATATGAATCACTGCAGGTAGGGCTTCCCAAGTCGACTGAACAATAATCTGAATATAGACATCTTCTGCACTTCCTGCCGCATAAATCTTTAAACGATGCCAAATAATACTGACCATAAATAAAGAAGACCGATAATTAAGACTTCCGAAGATCAGGCATCGATCACTCTAAAAGATATAGCCAAGAATATATAAGAGTCGTAGAGAAATTCGGATACCAACTACTGAAAGATAACCCAATCGTGGATCAATCCTGAGAATACCGAGCTTCATAGAGTTGGCCGAAGGGATTATGTAATAGCTTCATTCAGAACCAGCCGCTACCTCTCTAGTCTATCATATCTTAAGTTGGTATAAAGGCTACGAAAAACCAAAACAAGGGAAAGATGGAAAGGATTAGGAATCAAAGGAAGGATGATCAAGAAAGAATAGATAACTCTGCACTTGTAGTTGGAGTGTATAACCAGGACTCATGCATTCCAGTTGCAAATTTCTTTACCATTAATTTGCCGTCTGGACGTACTGTGGATGTAGAGCCTAGGCTCTGATACCATCCTGTAACGCCCCGATCCGGCGGGTACGGAGACGTTACTGCGACGTATATACGCAGGTCAGAAATACCCTCACGTATATACGCTAAGCATTAGTACAGGCAAGAATCAGAGTACGGAAGCAAGCGGTGCATTATACATTCCAACATATGAGTACAATTACAAAGTTATCACCAGAGGTGATCCAATATTACATGAATATTACATCACTGATATGCGCAATTGCGAGATTACAAAGAGATGTACAAGTATGACCAGTACACAGGCACTCACGAGTTTACAAAAGGAAAACTCGAGAGGCACACAGGGGGCCTGGAAGGATAGAGCTCTGGATGATCTGCTGGAGATCCACGCTACCGCTGCGCTTTTCAGGTCAGCAACTGGGATTCTACAAGCTCCAAGCTCCGACATGCTCCAAGCTCCAGGACCTGGACATGAGGATCCAGGGGAGTCAGATAGAACTCCCCAGGCGAGTGGTGATACGAAAGCCAGATGGCGTGCAAGGATAAACACACGTGTATCGATAAAACCGAATCATAATCAAGCATTGAAAACCGTGTCGTGAGCATAAGCATGTATAAGCAGGTAAATATATAACAAGTGATATCAAGCAGGAACCACTCATGGAATGATAAGATAGGAGCAGTAGACTGATGGAATGGAACATGAGTAATAAAACGGGGTATGAGTAGCTAATATGATAATAATCATAAAACCGGATATCCGATGTAAAACCCGACGGAAGCAAACTCGATAAAGCATACAACGGATCCATGGCTGGCATCTTTTATTATTATTACTCGTCTTACCCTGATGTCTAGATATGTGAACTAGCGTCCCAGCACACATATATCCACATCTGAGTAAAGCAAGATTGTTATTGGAAACCAACAGGGGTATCAACGAATAATGTTTACAGTGGGTCCCGTACATACCCGGGACCACGGCCCAGGATTGTTCCGTTGCTTGGTGGACGGAACCTGCCGCAAGGCGATCAGGAGGGTCTTATAGGATGCCCTTATCAAGATGGTACCAAGAAGGAGGGAGCCAGCACTCCCCTCGGTCGCCTGGAGGCCCACAGGTCAGACTGGAAGTTTTAGTTGCACAACATGCCTAGTACCACTGTATACACGAACATGTATTGATAGCCGCAAGTTTCCCCCGACCCGATGCAAGTTGTTCCTTTTTATGATTTATTATGTAGTTATCAAATTTACGGGAATAGCAGGTACAAGACAGGATAAGGAGTTCAGGAGTACATGAGTACTATACATTCAGGTCACTGTATATATAATACAGGATAACAAGTATAAGATTCAAGTCACTGCATGTAATGCAGGATAACAAGTATAGTATTCCCGTAAATGAGATAATCATAGGTCAAGTATATCATGCCGGGTGTCAAGGGATAGCATGACAAGATGGTGATATTAGACAAGTAACCAGTCATGTCAAGAGATTGATATTAGTCCGGTGGCAAGTCATGTCATAACAAGGGTCTTGCAAAGTAGTAATATGTCTGGTGTTAGGTGATAACACATCAGTTGTCAGGTGGTACAAACAGGTGTTAAATAGTAGCATGTAAAAGACAGGTATGAAGTAATGGCATGGCATGTCAAGTGTTAACATATCAGGTAAATACATAGCATGTGATAGAATAGTAGCTGAGCACAATCAAGCGGAGCTGAGCAAGCTGGAGTGTACAGACAGTAAATAGTATTTAACACTGGAGCGTCTGGCAAGGTTACCGGGACAACTCAGCTTTAGGTGCGAGTAAGAATTCCGGCAGCATCTCGCCTAGACGAATCTAGTGGTAAAGCGCTGAACGCTGATCATGATAACCAGGCGGAGCTGAGAAACCTGACGGTCCCAATCACGTCTCTCTCGAGATAGTGAGAGACCGGAGGCTGAAGGGTCTAGAGAAACCTGACGGTCCCAATCACGTCTCTTTCGAGATAGTGAGAGACCGGAGGCTGAAAATCTGAGAGACCTGACGGTCCCAATCACTTCCCTTTCGAGATAGTGAGAGACCGGAGGCTAAAAAGCTGAGAGACCTGACGGTCCCAATCACTTCCCTTTCAAGATAGTGAGAGACCGGAGGCTGAAGGGTTCAGAGAAACCTGACGGTCCCAATCACGTCTCTTTCTAGATAGTGAGAGATCGGAGGCTGAGAAACCTGTCGGTCCCAATCACGTCTCTTTCGAGATAGTGAGAGACCGGAGGCTGAAGGGTCCAGAAGCCAAGTACGCTCGGGGTTTAAGCGCACTCTCGGTGACTACTAGCCATCCCAGGAGTGGGCAGAAACCCAGAGTCTAGCGACCACGAAGGGTCGGTCACGCATGGTATAAAGCAGTAAAATACATCACAAGCATGGTATATGTACCAGAATTAAACTACCCTAATACAAGCATTCATCACAGAGTAATACATGTCCAGTCATTGGCACTCGGCCATACACAAATACAGGGACTCAGCCCAATACATAATACATGAAAACATGGAAATAAAATACATGTCGACCCGACAAAGCGGGGAAACCCAAATGGAGGCGAGAGCAAGAACACTCGCCTAAATCTTTGGAAAACACGGTGAAATCCCTGATCTCCGGAATCCAAGAAATCAATGCGTCAACGCGTTAAAGAGAAAGTGATAGAGAGAGAGCACAGGAAGACGCGGGTATGAGAGTGAGACGCGAGGGTCGCAGACGCGGGGTTTGCGTTGCATAAATGCCCACAAACGCAGGGTTCGAGACCCGCGTTCAAGTCAGGACACGAGGAGAACGCGGACGCGATTTTGGGTTCCGCGTCGCGTTAACATGAGAAGAACACGGACGCGGGCATAAGCTCCGCGTCGTGTTGACACGAGAATGACACAGACGCGGGCATGGGTTCCGCGTTGCTTCGATACAAGAACGCGAAGGCCGCGTTAAACAGATGCCAAGAACGCGAAGACTCGCATTAGGAATTGCCTGGACGCGGGAGTGAGATCCGCGTTAGCAATTAACAGAGAAAGAGGGAGTCAGGAAAATTGAAAAATGAGAGACGCATGGATGGGGGAAGAGAGAGGAACGCAGAAATGAGGGAGAGGAGACGCAGGAACAGAGAAAGAGAGAGACGCAAGGAATGAGGGAGACGCAGGGGAAGGGAAAAAAATTAGAGAAGAAAAGAAAGGAAAAAGGAAAGGAAAAAGAAAGGAAAGAAAGAAAGAAGGAAAAGAAAGAAAGAAGGAAAGAAAGGAAAGAAGGGAAGGGGGTTGGTGGCCGGCGATGGTCGGCGGTTACCGGCGGCGGCCGGAGGTGGCCGGAAGTGGCCGGAGATGGCCGGAATCCGGTAGCCAAGCCCAAGCCAAAGAGGGTGCAAGTCTAGCTCATTTTTGATTTTTGGAGTTTTACAAAAGGAATTTCGGAGAGCGAACCAGTAGCTCGTCGGAAAGAGCACGACGCGGAGAGGATGATGGCATGATCGTTGGTGGCCAAGGTGGTGTATGCGGTGATGGAGATGGTGGAGAAGGTGGTGGTGGAAATGGGTTATTTTGGTGTTTCATGGTGGAAAAGAGGAAGAAGAAGGTGATATGGAGTTGTTGTTGTTGGAAATGGAGGAGGAGATGGAGGAGAAAGTGGTGGTGGTATTGGTGGAAAAAATGGTGGTGGAAATGGAGGGTGAAGGTGGTGGGGAAGTGGCCGGCCAAGGCAAGGCCATGGCTGCCAATTGCTTTCTGTTGGTTGCTAAAGGAAGGAGGAGAGAAATAATCAAAGAGAGAGAGGGAGTGGGGTATTGATAAAGGTAAGGAAATGAATATAATAATGTTGCCCACTTTTCAAAACAAAAGAATCATACAAAGAGAACTTGCGTCTCCCTCTCCAAACGCAGCCCTCAAACCTGCGTTTAGGCCAAAATAGGTCAAACGCGGAAATTAAAGCCGCGTCCAGAAGAAAATGTGAAAGCTGCGTTTAGCAGAAAGGACAAAAGTCATAATAACTTGATGGGAGTTGATCTGAAATGCATTAAATGCAGTAAGGAGAGGATCTCTACATTAAAAGCTGAATCCGAGTTGGTGGAACTCGCGTTTAGCGAGAAGAGAGAAAAATGGAAAAAGGGGTAAAATATCTGGATAGAATTCCGGTATCTGGGAAAACACCGAAAACTTAAGAAAAGCCCGAAAAATAAAGTAACTCGGAAAGCTTTCCAAAAATTCTCAAAAATAATAAATATTATATAAAGATTTTTAGTGAAATCGTTGTTTAGAAATTCAATCCCATTTTCAAAATAAAAATCATAAGGTCAACCGTCAATATCGGTCTACACCGGGTTGGCCGGATTTTGATAAAATCAGAAAATTCTCAGAAAAAGTATTTAAATAGAAAATATAATTTTAAGAAGTTATGGGAAAGCCGTTTCTTGAAATTCAACTCCGTTTGTAAATAAAAAATCTGAGAATCGGTCAGTGGCACTGGTCGACCCGGTTTTGAAGATTTACAACTTAATTCAGGAAAATTCCAGAAAATCATAAAAAATCTAAAATATTGGAAAATGATGTTTAAAACTGAAATCGGTCAAATCGGAATAGCGAAAAGACCAAATCGAGCAATTCACTAGGATCGGATTCCCGGTTCAGATTAAGGCTGACTCCGAGTTCACGAATCCAGATCCAAGACAAAACGATCATATAAATAATTCATAATACAAAACAAATACAGGCAGTAAATCAAAAAATACGATCGAAAAATCTGAATACGCAACTAAGTACGTATTCTGGGAGCGGGGTGTTACACTAACTCTGTTTGTTTTCGCATTGCTTTGAGGAATCAGTTGAGAAGATAGCTGGAGAAGGTACATCATCAGGAATATCCATGAATCCACATCTGCTGAGGAATGATGTGGTGAAATTCAACGACACGAACAACTTCATTATGTGAAGGTGTGAGGTGATAGATGCGCTAACAGCATCAAACCTCGAGGACACTCTACGGTTGGAGAAGAAGTGCACATCAACAACTGAAGAAGATTGAAAAAAGATGAACCGTACGGCGTGTGACTTGATTAGGTGTTGTCTGACACAATACATCAAGTATCATGTATTGCATGAGACATCTGCGAGGCAACTGTGGGAGATTCTGGAGAAGAAGTATCTGACGAAAAGCACAGAATCGCGGTTGCAGTTGAAGAGTAAGCTTTATAGTTTTCAGATGCAAAGAGGACGCTCCATCAATGAACACTTAAATCGCTATACGAGGCTTCTTACAGATCTAGTTAATGTGGATGTGGAGACCAATGTAGAGGATAAGGCAGTAATACTATTGAATTCTCTTCCTAGGAAAAAGTATGAGACCTTTACTCTTACATTGATCAATGGAAGAAAATCTCTTAACTATAGTGAGGTGTCTGTTGCTCTTGTGAGTTATGAAGTAAGGAGACAGGACCGACTGTCTTCTTCGGGGAACACAACAGCAGAGACATTGGCGGTAAGAGGCAGGAGTTCCAATAGGAAGGGAAGAGATGATCAGGGAAGATCAAAGTCTAGATCAGGCTTTAGAGATCTGAAGAGGAATCCATGCGCCTTGTGTAAGGAGTTAGGGCACTGGAAAGTTGATTACCCGAAGGCCAAAGGTAAGAAGATGGAGTCAAACACCGAGACGAATCTCGCACAGGCGGATGGATCGGATTCAGACTCATCGGTATTCTCTCTCTGTTACTACTCCTACTATTGATTACTCAGATAATGCTGAGTGGATCTTTGATACTGGAGCCACCTATCATGTGTGCCCGAACAGGGCCGGGTTTTCTAGTTTTGAGAAGCTAGATGACTGTTACACAGTCATAGGTGATGATCATCCGTGTAATATAAAAGGGATGGGTACAGTCCGTATCAAGATGGAATATGGGATAGTACGATAATTGATGGAGGTAAGGTATGCACCTCAACTCAAAAGGAATTTTATCTCTGTTGGTGCTTTGGAAGCATTAGGCCTTGTGGTATCTATACGAGATGGTGTTCTCAAGATGACCAAAGACTCAATGGTGGTTATGAAGAGCGTCCGCCGGGAAAATCTCTACTACTTGAATGATAGTACGGTTACAAGTCAGGTGGAGACTTCTGATTCTTCAGATGATGGTTGCACAAAGGTCTGGCAGGTAAAGGTCGGACAAGGAGGTGAAAGGTCTTTGCAAGCTCCTGCAAAGAAGGAATCATTGGAAGGTGCTACTACCTATAACTTGGAGGGTGAACATAGCGTTCTGGACAAGAAGAAGGTGAAATTCAGCACCAGTACTCACCTTCAGAAGGTCTTCTTGATTGCCTTCACGTAAGCGTTTGGGGACCTGCTAAGACTGCATCGTTTGGAGTTCACAGGTACCTTGTCTCTTTTATTGATAGTTTATCTAGGCATTGTTAGATATATCCATGGGATAAAGGTGTGAAGCCCTAAATATTTTGGTGAGGTGGAAAGGAAGAATGGAGAAGCAGACAGGTAGGAAGATCAAGGAGCTACATATTGGTAATGTCGAAAGATACAAAATCAATTCCTACGATTTAGCCAGAACACTGGTATTGGTACTCACTTCACAGAAGGTATACATGGGTTGGCTAAGGAAGCAAACTGTTCCTTGCTAGAGAATGTTCGGTGCTTGTTAGACAAATCGTTTTGGGCTGAGGCGATTGTGTATGCTAGTCATCTCATAAATGGATCGACTGCGGTAGGAGGTAAAACTCTATTGAAAATTTGGTCTGGGAAAGCTGCTCACGATCATGGTTTGCTGCGGGAATTTGAAAGTTCGACCTACTTCAGTGCCAAAGATGGCATAGTGAATCCGCTAGCAAAGAAGTTTGTGTTTTTGGGTGTCAACAGAAATATGAAAGGCTACAGGTTATGAAACCCTGAAAGCAAGAAGATCGTGTTGAGTCAGCATGTCATATTTGATGAGACTTCAGTGTTGAAGTCTACCGTCTCTCAGCAGGTAGAAAGGACGGAGACCAAGGAAGTATCGCAGCGGGTGGAGGTTGATGTTACTCACCATCTCCAGTTGGCTCGGTATCAATGAAAACTTTACCGGATGTGATACCGGGTGGAGATCGTGTAGCCAGGGTTGATACTGAACAGGTTGAAGACATTGATAAGAATGTCGAATTATTTGCAGCCATTGGAACCAAGGTAAAGCCACGCACGTGGGTGAAGAAGCATGAATCTCAAGCTTGTGACCGCAACAAGCTCAAGTTGAAGACCGTTATTCTCCATGACGGTAGTGAGGAGATTCATATGACTCAGCCAAATAGGTTCACTGCTGAAGATTCAGGTACAAGTGTTTGAGTTTGATGTAGCTCATTTAAAATGAACAACGTTTGGCTTGATCCCTTGGGCAAGGTACGTAGGCAGCCGTAAAGGCGCAGCCACATTTGGTAATGCAACCCATATGAAGCTATTTGGCTCTCGAGAAGCTGATTGGAACTTCACGTAGAGGTGAAGAGTTGTGGCCGATTGGAACTTCACGTAGAGATGGAGAGACTTCACGTAGAAGTGAAGTGTTGTGGCTAGTTGGACTTCACGTAGAGGTGAGGTGTTGTGATCTCGATGAACAGATGATCTTCGGGTGAGAAGATAGTTGAGCTTGCATAGGAGGGGTGTGCATCCAGTTGTTGAAGCCGATATGGTGTTTTGTGTGCTCTACTCTGACTTAGTTGAACCGTCAGCTGAAAACATGTAGACTGGAGAGAGCCAGTCAATTGGAGAGTCAGTGTTGGTTCATGATGGGTTCTTCTTGAGGTCATTTGGAATAGAGTTCCATAAAGTTGCTGAGTGGGAGACACGTTCGTCGGTCAGCTCTTATGGTATTTCTCTTGAGGTGAAGTGATGAGAACGCATGTTGATGCATTGCAGTTGGATAACTGAGCTGAAGTTGGAAGCTTACAATTGATATTGGAGTTTGGTGAAAGTTGCAGGTGGCAACGACAAACTCAGTTTGGATCTAGTGAGATTAGCAGAAATCAATTGTACGTGTGCTGGCGATTCGTTTGAAGGAATAGGTTTCGTCTGTTGGCTCACGCCGAGATCGTGTGTCGATTTCGCCGAGATCGTGTATCGATTTCGTTCGAAGCGCTCAAGCCGAGATCGTGTGTCGATTTCGCCGAGATCATGTGTCGATTTCGCCAGGTGATATATTGGAGTTCGTTGAAGTTCGGCTCAGATTTGAAAAATCTTCATCGAGGTGGAGAATTGTAGGGAGAGAAAGGAGATGAAAGCTTGTGGAATCCAATTTAGATTCGGACTTCATTTTTTTTGAAAAGGAGTCGGATACAATTGGAGTTTGCTAACAGGTGAATTGTTTCTCCTTTTAGGATTTGAATTCTTTTTAGGATTTGGATTCCTTTTAGTATTTGGACTCCTTTCCTGTTTGGGGTCAAATCTAATTAGGGTTTCCTAAATCCCTGAGACTCTGTGGCTATAAATAAGGGCTAGAGCCTCATGTATTGTATCCGTGAAAAATCCCACTGAAAATCTCCATCGGAAATTCCTTGAAGAAGGAATAAGTTGTAATTGATTGTTGAATCAATGAAATCTCTCTCTCCCTTACCCCGAGGACGTAGGCACGCTGCCGAACCTCATTAATGTTGGCCCAAGGTTACAATCACCCGTCTTTAGTGTGTTTTGATGATTACAAAACATATTAGTTATTTGTACTAATATTATTTGTTGTTTAAGTGTGTTTCAGGTTTTCTATCTTGCATAGGTGTTTTCTTCCCTAAAGGAAGGTGACTTGGACTCAAGATAACTCAAATTGGGCTCAAGATGCAAAATTGAAGATCAAGTGGAGAAAGCCCCTCTTAAAGCCTTGAAGTCCTTAGATCTTTGTAAGAATAGAATGTTAAAGTTTGAGTATATGATATTTGGCTCTAGGATACACACACACATTTTTCCTTACAAAATTCTATGTTTTAAAAAATGCTTGTTTCTAAGTTTTATGCCTAAGTTTATATATACATGTATCCAAACTTGTTACAAATTGAATATCTTGTTTAAAACATGTGTATAGACTATTTTTGCATAATACTTAGTTATAGTATCTCAAAATATTTTTTTCACAAAATTTTCCAACTCAAAATCCTGCCAGTTTTCCCTGTTTCAGGTTGACCGGCCGACCGCCCGGTCGACCGGCGCCTGTGTCAGGACGTGCACGTTTGTGCACGTCTGTCGGTCGACCGGCCCGGTCGACCGACTGTAAGCAGGCCACTCTCGGTTTGTATCGGTCGACCGCCCGGTCGACCGCACTAAGGAAACTGTGTTTCCTTTGAGGAGACGGTCGACCGGACCGGTCGACCGGAGCCCAACGGCTCTTTGCCAGCAAGGCGACGGTCTACCGGACCGGTCGACCGCCAAGCCTGCTGCTGGCCAACGGCTCTTTCCTCTTTGGGCAAGTCTGAAAATCTTTTTTTCTGTCTTCTTTATCAGAGTTTTAGAGAGTTGTTGGAGGCTTTTTGCAGGTCAAATTAGGTGTAAAGAAAAGAGTTTTAACCTATTCTCTCCTTATAAATAGAGGGCAATAGGTCTTTGTTATTCACTGAGAAAAATCCTTGGTTTTCATTGTTTTCAAGAGAAAGAGAAAAATTGTTTCAAAGCTTTCATTTCCAACTCTTTTAAAGTTTGTTTTTCAGTTGTGTTTGATTGCCAATATCACTCTACAACTGAAGTTTTTCTCACCACACTTCATAGAGCAAAAAGTCCTTTACTCATACTATAGAGAAGTTGTAAAAAGAGTGAGAGTGTTGTAAAAGAGTTTGAGAAAGAGTTTTGTGATCTTGAGGAGATCACTATTGTTCTTGTGATCCTTGTTCTTGTGGAGACAACTCCTAGGTGGAGTTCTTTGTAAGTTGTGAAGCTAAGGGCTTGGGGTCTTCGGTAGACCAAACTTGTACGGCATCCTCGGTGGATAGTGGAAACCCTTCACGGAGGTGAAGGCGGGGACTAGAGCGGTGGCTCGAACCTCGAAACAAATCATTTGTGTTTGCGATTGCCTTGCGTCATCTTACTTTACATTTCTCTTGCTTTATATTGTCTTCAATTATTTGCTTGAGAACTAACCCTTTTCTTTGTGCAATCTTCTCTTGTTTGTTTTACTTGTGTTGTTGATTGTGTGTATTTCATCATAGCATTTCATTCATCTCTTGATCGATCAAATCTCATATAACACGGTTGCATTGCGCACCTCTAACCCATTTTAAGGGGAATTGGGAGGAAGGAGTTCAGAACCTCTCACGGGGTATTCGGCTCTTAGTCGTGTTTTGAGAGATCGTTGCATCACTCATTCTATTAAGTTTAAAAAGATCATTAGATTAGCAATTACACCTATTCACCCCCCTCTAGGTGTATTTCAATTGGTATCAGAGCTTGGTTACTAGGCTCTTGGCTTAACAACCCTAGAAAGATCCTAATATTGCTAATCATTTCATTCATACTCTCTTAGTAAAGATGGCCGATGGTATTAAGACACCCCCTAAGTTTGATGGACTTAACTTTCCCATATGGAAGGTTAAGATGACCGTTTTCTTGCAATCTCTAGGTAGTCGAGTTGCAAAGGCCGTGACCAAACCCTTTAGTGCACCCCCCGTGATGAATCCACTTGGTCCGAAATAGAGACCAAAGAATTTGATGCCAATGCTAGGGCTCACTATGCACTACTTCAAGCCCTTAATGATGATGACATAGCTAGAGTTATTCATTGCAAGTCCTCATATGAAATTTGGACACATTTACTAGTTACACATGAAGGGACCTCACAAGTGAAGAGGGCTAAGATTGACCTTCTTCGGTCCCAATATGAGAATTTTTGCATGCAAGAAAATGAAACCATAGATGATATGGTTACAAGATTTACAAAGATTACTAATGGAATTTCTTCTCTAGGTGATGCTATTGATAACGATCAAAGAGTAAGAAAGATCATCCGGGCTCTTCCTCCTTCATGGGAAGTAAAAGCAACAACCTTGAAGGAACTCAATGACAAGGAGGAGATGGAGCTAATTGGTCTCATTGGGAACCTCAAAACCCATGAGATTGAGAGGAAAGTGAGGGAGGACATGGCTCCTTCCAAGAAGAAGACTATAGCCTTCAAAAGCCAATCCACACACTCCGACGAAGACGATGAAGAAGAAGATGACGAAGAGCTCTCACTTCTTGTCAAGAATGTCCGGAGGATGTACAACAAGGCGAAATTCCAAGGTAGAAGGAGATGACAAGGAAGCAAAGAAGAAAGAAAGATCATATGCTTCAATTGCCAAAGACCGGGACACATAATGGCGGAGTGTCCGGATAAAGTGAAGCCCTCCACCTCAAAGAAGCCTCACAAGAAGAAGGCAATGAAAGCTACATGGGATTCCGAGAGCGAATCCGAGGAGGAGATTGATTCCGCCAACATGTGCTTCATGGCAAATGAAAGCACAAGCAAGGTAACCCCTTCCACTTCTCCTAATGATGAACTTTCTATGGATGAGTTAGGAGAAGCTTTTGTAGAATTATCTCATAATTATGACTTCTTAAAGAAAAAGTATTTAAAAATGAAAAAGGAAAATGAATCTCTTAGTCTTCAAGTTGTAAATCTTTCTAAAGAAAATAATGACTTGCATTCTACTTTGGTTTCCACTAAAAATGATTTTGATAAATATAAGACTTCTTGTAAAGGCAAGTCCCCATTAGTTGATACTAATGAGATTACCATGCTTAAGAAAAGAATAGATTCTTTAGGTATTGTTTTGAAAAAGTGTAGTGAGTTTGATAAGAAGAAGATAGAGGCCATGTTTCCTAAGAAACAAGCCCCTAAGAAAAATGTTCACCATGCTCATGCTCATGTTCATACCACACAACCTTTACATCGTGGCAAACCCCCAAAGCATGCTCACACTTCACACACTCATCATGCATTCATGTATGGAAGAGTGTTCTCATGTTCACATTGTGGGCGGAAAGGACACTTAGCCAATTTTTGCTATGATAGACTAAGTGCATCTTTTCATAATGTTTGGGTTCGAAACACTAACTTTCAAGGACCCAAGAAAGTTTGGGTACCAAAGTCAACAACTTTGTTAAATGATATAGGTACCTTCCAAAGCCCAACGACGTAGAGGATTGTGGTATCTTGATAGTGGTTGCTCAAGGCACATGACTTGGGATATCAACAACTTTGCAACCCTATCAAGATACCATGAAGGTGGCACCGTCACCTTCGGAGATGACGCCAAGTGTAAAATCATCGGTATTGGTAATGTAAAACTTGGCACATCCCCTTTAATTGAGAATGTAGTTTTAGTTGACGGCCTCAAGCATAATCTCTTGAGTGTTAGTCAATTATGTGATAAAGGTTTTGATGTAGTTTTTGATAATGTTGTTTGTAAAGTAATTGATAGAATTTCTAATGCTTGTGTGTTTTCCAGTTTTCGTGAGAGTAATGTTTATATGATAGATATGTTGAATATGTCTTATAATATAACATGTTTAAAAGCCCTCGATGACGACCCTTGGTTGTGGCATAGAAGATTAGGCCACATTTCTTTTGACCATATATCTAGGCTTAACACAAAGGAAATGGTGAAAGGTATTCCTTGTTTGAATTTTGAAAAAGACCGAGTTTGTGACGCATGTCAATTTGGGAAACAAACTAAGTCTTCTTTCAAGTCAATTAAGGATATCATGACATCACGTCCTTTGGAGTTAATCCACATGGATTTATTTGGCCCTACACAAACCAAAAGTCTAAGTGGGAATAGATTTGCATTTGTTTTAGTTGATGATTTTTCACGTTTTACTTGGGTTTTCTTTCTTGAGCATAAAAATCAAGCATTTTCGTATTTCCAAACTTTTAAGAAAAGAGTTAAAAAAGAAAAAGATGTTTCAATTTTAAGAATAAGAAGTGATAGAGGAGGTGAATTCATTAACCAACCCTTTACCACTTTTTGTGAAGAACATGGAATAAAGCATGAACTATCTTGTCCTAGAACTCCACAACAAAATGGAGTAGTTGAACGGAAAAATCGAACTTTGCAAGAGATGTCTAGGACAATGCTTAGTGAATACGGTCTACCACATTATTTGTGGGCCGAGGCCGTTAATACATCATGCTATATATCAAATCGTATTTTCTTGTGTAAAAATACTACAAAAACCTCTTTTGAAATGTACTTTTCTAGAAAACCAAATGTTTCATATTTCAAGGTTTTTGGATGCAAATGTTTTGTTTTAAATACAAAAGATAATTTAGGAAAATTTGATCCTAAATCTTATGAGGCTATATTTGTGGGTTATTCTAGTATTAGTAAGGCTTATAGAGTCTTCAATAGGTCATTATTGACTATTGAGGAATCTATACATGTTAAGTTTGAGGAATCTAACTTGTTTGTTAAGAATGTTGTAGAAATAGATGCTTTGCATGAAGGCTTGGAGAAAGTGACCTTGGAGGATACACCTACTATGGGAGACAAGCCAAAGGATGATGAAGGAAGTGAAGCTAAAATACAAGAGGTTCAAGGAAATGAAGATCAAACAAATGGAGAAGAGCCCACTCAACAACTTCCAAAGGATTGGAGATACAATCCACATCATCCCAAGGACCTCGTCATAGGTGATGTATCAAAAGGGGTAACAACTCGCTCTAAACTTCATGACTATTGTGGACATTATGCATTTATTTCTCATGTTGAACCCAAGAACGTCCTCGAAGCCGAGGCCGATTCATATTGGTTGCTAGCTATGCAAGAGGAACTCAATCAATTTGAGCGCAACCAAGTTTGGCACCTTGTTCCTAGGCCCCACGATAGACCAACAATTGGTACTAAGTGGATCTTTAAGAACAAGTTGGATGAATCGGGTAACGTTGTTAGGAATAAAGCTAGGTTAGTTGCCCAAGGTTACACTCAAATCGAAGGAATCGATTTTGAAGAAACCTTTGCACCCGTAGCACGGCTTGAAGCCATACGGATGACACTAGCATTTGCCTCATATAAAGATTTTAAATTGTTTCAAATGGATGTTAAAAGTGCTTTTCTAAATGGTTTTATTGAAGAGGAAGTGTATGTTGAACAACCCCCCGGGTTTGTTGATCCTACACATCCGGATTTTGTTTTTAAATTAGATAAAGCTCTTTATGGTTTAAAACAAGCCCCTAGGGCTTGGTATGAAAGACTTTCTTCATTTTTGATTTCAAATGGTTTTAAGAAAGATAAAATTGACACAACCTTGTTTACAAAACATGTAGAAAATGATATTCTTATTGTGGAAATTTATGTAGATGATATTATTTTTGGTTCTACTAATGAATCTCTTTGCCAAGCTTTTGAATCATGCATGAAGGATGAATTTGAAATGTCTATGATGGGGGAGCTCAACTATTTCCTTGGACTCCAAATCAAGCAAAGGAAGGATGGGATCTTCATCAATCAAGCCAAGTACACAAAGAAACTAATCAAGAGGTTCGGGCTTGAAGAATCTAAAGTAAGCAAAACTCTCATGGCAACAACTACAAAGCTTGACAAGGATGAACAAGGTAAAAGTGTAGACATTAAATTATATCGTAGCATGATAGGTAGCTTGCTTTATTTGACGGCTAGTAGGCCGGATATTATGTTTTCCGTTTGTCTTTGTGCATGTTTTCAATCTTGTCCTAAAGACTCTCATATAATTGCGGTTAAACGCATAATTAGATACCTAAAGGGCACTATTGAAATGGGTTTGTGGTATCCGAAAACCGGCCAATTTTCAATGACGAGTTTTTCAGATGCTGACTATGCAGGTTGTAGGGTAGATAGGAAGAGCACAAGTGGAACATGTCAATTCTTAGGTAATTGTCTTGTATCTTGGTCTTCCAAAAAGCAAAATTCGGTAGCCCTTTCAACCGCCGAGGCGGAGTATGTTGCAGCCGGAGCTTGTTGTGCACAAGTTCTTTGGATGAAACATACTCTCCTTGACTATGATTTACATTTTGATCATGTTAAAATATTTTGTGATAATACTAGTACTATTCACATGACAAAGAATGCAAATCAACATAGTAAAACCAAACACATTGACATTAGGTATCACTTTCTTCGAGATCATTATGAGAAAGGTGATATTGATATTGATTATGTTTCTACCGATTTTCAACTTGCCGATATTTTTACTAAACCTCTAGATTATGCTAGATTTTCATTTATTTGTGGTGAGTTGAATGTTTGCATGATAGATTCTTAAAAATATTTCTATTTTGGTGTTTTGTTTGTTTTGATTTTTAACCCTTTTTGATGTATGACAAAAAGGGGGAGAAAAAGAAATAAGTTTGCTTATAGTTTGAGTTTTGTTTATTTACTTGAGTTTTGGGAGAAAAAGATTAAAACTATAAGTTTAAGAGAAAAAGTATAAGTTTAATTGGTATATAAGATTAAGTTTGATTTCAATTGGTATTTAAGTTTTTGACAAACATATGGTGTTTTCAATGCTTCATGTATCTCACTCATAGTTATTTTTTACATAGCATTGTTTGAGGGGGAGCTTTCCAAGCTCTTCTTCCTTTATTTGTTTAAATAATTTATATGTTTTGTCATCATCAAAAAGGGGGAGATTGTTGGCCCAAGGTTACAATCACCCGTCTTTAATGTGTTTTGATGATTACAAAACATATTAGTTATTTGTACTAATATTATTTGTTGTTTAAGTGTGTTTCAGGTTTTCTATCTTGCATAGGTGTTTTCTTCCCTAAAGGAAGGTGACTTGGACTCAAGATAACTCAAATTGGGTTCAAGATGCAAAATTGAAGATCAAGTGGAGAAAGCCCCTCTTGAAGCCTTGAAGTCCTTAGATCTTTGTAAGAATAGAATGTTAAAGTTTGAGTATATGATATTTGGCTCTAGGATACACACACATTTTTCCTTACAAAATTCTATGTTTTAAAAAATGCTTGTTTCTAAGTTTTATGCCTAAGTTTATATATACATGTATCCAAACTTGTTACAAATTGAATATCTTGTTTAAAACATGTGTATAGACTATTTTTGCATAATACTTAGTTATAGTATCTCAAAATATTTTTTTCACAAAATTTTCCAACTCAAAATCCTGCCAGTTTTCCCTGTTTCAGGTTGACCGGCCGACCGCCCGGTCGACCGGCGCCTGTGTCAGGACGTGCACGTTTGTGCACGTCTGTCGGTCGACCAGCCCGGTCGACCGACTGTAAGCAGGCCACTCTCGGTTTGTATCGGTCGACCGCCCGGTCGACCGCACTAAGGAAACTGTGTTTCCTTTGAGGAGACGGTCGACCGGACCGGTCGACCGGAGCCCAACGGCTCTTTGCCAGCAAGGCGACGGTCGACCGGACCGGTCGACCGCCAAGCCTGCTGCTGGCCAACGGCTCTTTCCTCTTTGGGCAAGTCTGAAAATCTGTTTTTTCTGTCTTCTTTATCAGAGTTTTAGAGAGTTGTTGGAGGCTTTTTGCAGGTCAAATTAGGTGTAAAGAAAAGAGTTTTAACCTATTCTCTCCTTATAAATAGAGGGCAATAGGTCTTTGTTATTCACTGAGAAAAATCATTGGTTTTCATTGTTTTCAAGAGAAAGAGAAAAATTGTTTCAAAGCTTTCATTTCCAACTCTTTTAAAGTTTGTTTTTCAGTTGTGTTTGATTGCCAATATCACTCTACAACTGAAGTTTTTCTCACCACACTTCATAGAGCAAAAGTCCTTTACTCATACTATAGAGAAGTTGTAAAAAGAGTAAGAGTGTTGTAAAAGAGTTTGAGAAAGAGTTTTGTGATCTTGAGGAGATCACTATTGTTCTTGTGATCCTTGTTCTTGTGGAGACAACTCCTAGGTGGAGTTCTTTGTAAGTTGTGAAGCTAAGGGCTTGGGGTCTTCTGTAGACCAAACTTGTACGGCATCCTCGGTGGATAGTGGAAACCCTTCACGGAGGTGAAGGCGGGGACTAGAGCGGTGGCTCGAACCTCGAAACAAATCATTTGTGTTTGCGATTGCCTTGCGTCATCTTGCTTTACATTTCTCTTGCTTTATATTGTCTTCAATTATTTGCTTGAGAACTAACCCTTTTCTTTGTGCAATCTTCTCTTGTTTGTTTTACTTGTGTTGTTGATTGTGTGTATTTCATCATAGCATTTCATTCATCTCTTGATCGATCAAATCTCATACAACACGGTTGCATTGCGCACCTCTAACCCATTTTAAGGGGAATTGGGAGGAAGGAGTTCAGAACCTCTCACAGGTATTCGGCTCTTAGTCGTGTTTTGAGAGATCGTTGCATCACTCATTCTATTAAGTTTAAAAAGATCATTAGATTAGCAATTACACCTATTCACCCCCCCCCCCCCCCCTCTAGGTGTATTTCAATTAAATACTGTATTGATTGCTTTTCTCTATTGTTCTCTATTCTGGTCGTGTTGGGTACGTCTCCGGCTGCATCAGTCTCCGCCTAGTTGGTGGATTTCTTAGAGAGGTTGTTGTCCTGCGCACAACACACAAATAATATACAAACTAGGCCATTAATTTAAGTGTTGGATAATCTCGTGACTATGCTAAAATTGTCTTCTTCTTCTTCTTTGATTCTTTTTTTTTTTACTTTGTAATAATCAAGAAGTTAAGGCTATCTTAATCAGCCCGTCTTCAATCGATACATTTAATGCTTCTCCTTGTGACAAATCTTTCAATAAAATGTCACTCTCGCCTTGAACATTAGACTTAATTTCTCAAAGAAGGACGAAAATGACTGCTTGAGAATACAACTTTTCTAAAATATCAACCCCCTAACATTTCAATTATTGATTGCGTTGGCCCTGGCCCGTACGCAGTTTAAGCAACAGAGCATCTCTACCAAGCAACGCAGAGACCCTTTTTTTCACCGCGACCACTTTCTCATCTTACAGGGTTTACGTGCTTGTGTTTCCCCTCACGATCGATACAAAACTGAAACTATAAATGCAACCTCAATACCATAATCCAAGTACTATAATGCTTAGAAATTTGGATTATGAGTAATCCAA
This sequence comes from Agave tequilana, assembly GCA_038442645.1. NCBI lineage: Eukaryota > Viridiplantae > Streptophyta > Magnoliopsida > Asparagales > Asparagaceae > Agave > Agave tequilana. The sequence continues at coordinate 106,416 of JAVJIF010009173.1, read as the reverse complement.
TACTTTAATCCGCATGTGTTGAGTATTCATGTGCGAATATTGTCTTATATTGACAAGTGAACTGACAAGTGAACAGAAAAGTGTTTGACTAATTTAAAAAGTTGAGATCTCTAATTATCAGTTTAAGTTTTTTTAGTTAGATTGATTCTTATTCTCTATTTAATGTCCATCCCGTTTTGCTAAGAAGGCTCGATTAACTCCCCAACTGAACACATGTTCAGAATAGCCTACATGAATTACGAGTGTTGCTGAGTTACAATATTGAATCAAGCTGAAATTATTCAGTCCTTTTCTCCTCCACCTCTCCAGAATTTTGTTTTGTGAGCCCACCATTGGATTCTTTCCTCTTTCCAATCGCCAGTGGCCTCCTGGTACCTAGGACTGCATCCCTACATGCTTTGGGCAAGCTGCATTTGCTGAAACTGGAAACTTTATTCACATAAAAAAAATATCAATCTTTCGTAGGACCCAAGGCTGCCTTGATCCCTTCGCTTGCGTTATAGAAAATCTGACATAATTTCTCTCCAAATTGGACTTATTATGGCTACTTTTCCTCTTGTGTACAGGATCCAGATACATTGCACCTCTTCCCCCACTTCAGCTGGGCTGGAAATCTATTGATTGTTCAGTCCCTCTCAGATTTTTTTTTTTTTAGGCTTAAAATGCAGTTAGCTAGCGTTACATCCCTTCATGATTTCAGTTCCTCATCCAGCTAGCTAGCTGCCTACACTGTCATCCCCTCATCATTTCCATCTCAATCAAATCTTAAGATTCAGCCATGTCCCTTTCCATTGCCTTGGCACCTCTCTGAGCCAGGCATGCACAAATACCTCGCGCACACGCATGCCAATCGAAAGAAGGAAGCAGAGATCAAATCGAAGCGCCAGCGGCAAAAACAGTGAGAAGAGCAGAGAAAAAAGCGAACAGGGTCGTAGTTGCTTTTAGTCTTCCCTCTTTTGTGTTTTTGTTTTATTAAAATCTTATTAATGAAGTGTTGGGCGCACTCGCCCACCATTTAACTCAGAGAGAGAGAGAGAGAGAGAGAGAGAGGCTATAGTTGATGGTTCAGAAGTTGGGCTTCGGGGTGAAGTCCGTCGTGCTGCTGGTGGCGCTGGCTGTTTCCCTTCTGCTTCTGCCGCTGGTGCTGCCCCCTCTGCCACCGCCGCCGCCTTTAGTACTCCTCGTTCCGATCGCCATCATGCTCGTGCTCGTGTTTCTTGCGCTCTTTGGTTCCTGTATCACCGGCGAGGTCTCTGATCACTTGCCGATGTGCGAATGAAATCTCTCTTTCGTGCTAGTGTCAAGAAACATGTCATGATCATGGATCTTGCTTGATGTATGAATGCAAATGTGTTGAGAATATGATGCAATTTATTTCCTCTTGCATTGTGTTTATTTCTTCCATTTTATCAAGCAAAATCGGCCCAGATCCAGCAACAAACGGAAACTTGTTAGTGTAACATATATGAAGATGAAGAAAAGCTTAAAATTATAGGAAAAAACCAGTTAATTTCTACCAAGGTTCAATGTATCGTCAAGAAAAGAGTAAGAAGTAGAAATAACTGTACTCACACTATCTGTTATGATCCAATACAGTGAAGCATTGTAGGAAAAAATTGGACAAGAAGGACGATGGTGGTGGTGATTGTTTATTGCTCGTGTTCTTGTTGGTGTGGAGTACTGTGGACGGGCCAATTGAACCAGAACACGCTGCCAACACACGGGACCAGCACGCAGGTTTGGTACTATCAATCAACTTGAAAGAAAATAATGAACCAACTGCAACCAATTGTAGGTCAAAATTACCAAATAACAGTGCATCTTTCTCTTAATTCTAGGAAATTATTAAGGGCTCGTGAACCGCACAGGCCTCTTGTTCGGAAATTGAATATGAGGGAAAGGATGTTTCCACCACCTAAAATGAGAAAGGCGCCCCCCACAAATTATTACAAGTATGCCCCGTTTTAAATATCGGGTGAGATATTATTCGAAATTTCTTTTTTCACCTATTGTGGATACGGTATGAGAAAATCATTTGCAATAAAAAAAACAGCCCATATTTGAAAACGGCCGATATTTAAAATATCGGCCAATAAATCACCCGATATCGGCCGATTTAAGCCGATAAATCGGCCAATATATCGTCCTATATGAAATAACTTATTTATTGCACGACTGCGTGCAAATATACGTTGTTTTTACTGTCTTTACATGCATATTACATTTTTTTTTATATTAGGTAGATTATATCTATGACACTAAACCAATTTTTAGTTATCAATATTTCATTATATATAGCATCCGATATGAACGCCTGATATGTGCGCATATTCCTAATATATCTCAAGATATTCGATATCCGATAGGAAAAACTCCCATCCGATACAATCCCGATATCCGACATTTAGAACCTTGGAAGTGTGTCATTATTTTTTTTGACATTTTCACCTTTCGTGAAAAGTCCAACATATTCTTCCCCCCTGAAAAATCAGATTGGGGGGTGGGGGAGTTGTTCGCCGAAGGGAAGGGAAGGGAGAGAGGGAGAAGAAGAAGAAGAAGAGAGTAATTTGATTTTTTTTTTTTTTATTTAGGTATTTTTATCACATTTGTGGGTGTCTTAATGACTAGGATGCCTTCATAATTTTTTGGGTGAAAATATTCACCCCCGAATTTGAGTTGTTCTGATACCATATCAAAGTTCTGAAATTGTGATGAAAATTAAGAATAATATTATTATATTCTAATATACTTAACCTAAGACTATGCTCATGGATCCGAGGTTAAATCAAATGAGAAAAAGTAGAAGAATCAACTACTTGAAACGAGACAAGAGCATACATATAAGCCTAGTACAAAGCATTCAGAAGATGCCTTCAAGCACATAACAGTGTAAACAAAAAACCAGATGCGCATTAGAATTCCAGATTTGTTCCTACTTTTTTTACTAACAAGCACTGATACTAAAATAAGAGTTTCATTCAAATAAAACAGCCAATGTCCATTCCCATATTTTCCAGTGACAAGACCAAAAGGAGTTGGAGAATCTAGATGGTTCCATGCATGTATCTCTATCAGCTCACTGTTGCAGGTAGTACTTAAATCTAGATGGGTGCCATGCATGTATCTGGATCACCTCACTGTTGCAGCTAGTACTTAAACAATTGTCGCCTCTCTGAAAAAGGCTATCAGTTGGGGGCAATTATTAATGATATCCTAGTACAGAGACGCTTCTAGACTCCAATGAAATTTCTCTCTGAAATGGATTGACAAAAATTCCAGTTATCAAACCAAACCATTAAGGATTGAGCATCCAAGATTATTTGGGGCCTGTTTGTTTTTCAGAGAGAAGAGGCTTCTTCTTCCCTTTAATTTGTTAGTTTTACAAAGTAAAATATAACCAAGATTAAACCAACGACTTATAATAACCTATTCAAAGACTTTACTAATGAGTTTGTGTGTCTTGAATCTACTTGAAGGTTGAACAGGATATATCAAGAGACGAAGATGAATTTAGCTCTACATGTAATAAAAGAAAAAAATGATCAATTGTTATATATGATTAGATCTAACGTTTCAATAGGGATTTTATTTTTGGGTCACGTCAATTCTAAATATATTTAACACTTTCAACGAATGAGCATGCCCATTGTCATCACATCTGTTGTGCTCTGCAGACAACAACCCTTAGAGGATCCAACCAGATCTCAATCACCAAAACAATGAAATCACAAACACGAAGAACACAATCGCAAACAACCAAGATCTAACGAGGTTCGGCCAACTTGCCTACGTCCTCGGGGCAATCAAAGGAGAGATTTTTACTTAGGGAAGATGATTACAATGGATCTTAGCCTCTCTCAATACAAGAGAACCCTAAGCCTCCTAATTTCGCAGGTTCTTCTACAAGATTTCCCTACCTAGATAGCAACTTAGAAAACCCTAGCAGCCCTTAAATACAACAGGTTTCCGAACTGCAGATTTCAGCCCAAACCCGACTGTCGGTCGACCGGACCGGTCGACCGACCCTTCTACCGGTCGACCGGTCCGGTCGACCGATTCCAACAGAGAGTTGGGCCTTGTCAGTCAGGCTCCTGCGGTCGACCGGTCCGGTCGACCGCCTAGACCTGTGCACGTTGTGCACGTCCGGTCGACCGGCCCGGTCGACCGGAGAACCTGTTTTTCTACTGCTGCTTGTTTTCTGCTGCTGTTTCTTCCGTCGTCTCTTGTCGCCGACTTCCTCGACAATCCCTTGACGGTCCGGGTCATCTTCCTCAGTACAAATCTCTCTCTTTCCAACAATTCTCCACCTCGGCGAAGATTCCAAAATCTGAGCCGACATCCAACGAAGCCCAGTCTATCACCTGGCGAAATCGACACACGATCTCGGCTTGCGCGCACCGGTCGAAATCGACACACGATCTCGGCGAAATCGACACACGATCTCGGCTTGGAATCTTTGGCTCAACTATCCACTGGAAAAACATCGTACATGCCTTCCCTGCACTTCACCTTAGGAGAATTTTTCATACCTGCCGATCACCATACTGTGGCTTCTACTCCGCAACTTCATGACCTCATGAAGACTTCCTTATGAGCCAACACTGACTCTCCACTGACTAGCTCTATCTAGTCTACCTGTCTTCCTCTGACGGTCCAACCAAGTCTGCGTAGAGCCAACCAAACATCATCGGCTTCAACTGGATGCACACCCCTCCTTATGCAAGCTCAACATCTCCTCTCCGGAAGATAAAACTGTTCTTCGAGATCACACCACTCCACCTCAATGTGAAGTCCAACTGGCCACACCACTTCACCGCTACATGAAGTCTCTTCACCTCTCCGTGAAGTCTCTTCAACTCTACGTGAAGCTCCATTGACCACACTTCTTCACCTCTATGTGAAGCTCCAAACAACTTCTCGAGAACCCATACATAGCTTCATAAGAGTTGCATCACCACTGGCTGCGCCTTTACGGCTGCCTACGTACCTTTGCCCAAAAGGATCAAGCCAACCGTAGTTCTTTAAACTGAGCTTCATCAAGCTCGAATAATGTTACCTGTTCCTGCAGCAGTGAACCTGTTAGACTGAGTCATATGAACCTTCCCCTGACCATCATGGAGAGCAACGGCCTTCAACTTGAGCTTGTCGCGTCCACAAGCTTGAGATTCATCCTTCTTTAACCACGAACGTGGTCTCACCTTGGTTCCTTTGGCTGCACTCAACTTGACATCTTCAGCAATGTCTTCAACCTGTTCAGCATCACTCTTGTTATCATGATCTCCACCCGGTGTCACTTCCGATGAAGTCTCCTTTGATGCCGAACTACCTGGAGATGATGGAGTAGCATCGACCTCCACCCGCTGCGATCCTCCCTTGGTCTTCGTCCTCTCCACCTGCTGAGAGACGATGGACTTCAACCCTGAAGCCTTTCCAAATGTGACATTCCTGCTCATCACGATCCTTTTGTCCTTGGGATCCCACAACCTGTAGCTGTTCTCCTTGATGCCCAAATAGACAAACCTCCTTGCTTGCGGATTCACCTTGCCATTCTTGGCACTGAAGTAAGCCGGACTTCCAAATTCCCGCAGCAAACCATGATATTGAGCTGTTTTCCCAGACCAATGTTCCAGTGGAGCTTTACCTCCTATCGCAGTCGTTTGATTCTTGAGATGGCTAGCATACTCAATCGCCTCAGTCCAAAGCGACCTGTCCAATTCTGTATTAGACAATAGTTTCCGAACCTCCTCCAGCAAGGAACGGACCAACTCCTTAGCCAACTCATCTGTACCTGTTGAGAAGTGTGTAGCAATTCCTGTGTTCTATCCAAACTGTAGGAATTGGTCAATGTCTTTCCCAACATTGCCAATATGAAGCTCCTTTACCTTCCTACCTATCTGCCTCTCCATTCTTCCGCTCCACTTCCTCAACACATCTAGGGCTTCACCCCTTTGTCTCATCGGATATATCCAAACCTGCCTAGATGAACAATCAATTACCGAGACAAAGTACCTGTGACCTCCAAGCGATGCCGTCTTAGCAGGTCCCCATACATTCACGTGAACACGATCAAGAAGACCTTCATTGTGGTGAGAACTGGTGCTAAAACTCACCTTCTTCTTGTCCAGAACCCTGTGTCCACCTTCTGACTTGCAGGTAGCAGCACCTTCTTCTGATTTCATCTTTGCAGGAGCTCGCAAAGATTCTTCTTCTTGTCCGGCTTTTTCCTGCTGAATCCCCAGGCCAACCTCATCTTTTGTACTCGAAGTCTCCACCTGATCTGAAATAGTACTACCCTTCAAGTAGTATAAATTTCCTCGGCGGACGCCCTTCATCACAACCATCGAGCCCTTGATCATCCTGAGATCGCCATCTCGAACCGATATCATCATGCCCGATGCTTCCAAAGTTCCCAAAGAGATTAAATTTCTCTTCATCTGAGGTACATACCTCACACCTGTCAACTCCCAAACCATCCCATCAAACATCCTGATTGGGATTGTACCAACACCCTCCACGCTACATGAGTGATCATCACCCATCACCACTGAGCTACCTTCCAGCTTCTCAAAACTGGTGAACCAGCTCCTATTTGGACATGCATGGTATGTTGTACCTGAATCCATAATCCACTCATCTTTGTATGAGTTACTAACACTGGGAGAACTGACTGAAAAAGAGAATCCCGAAGAGTCTGAATCTTCTCCATCTGCCTGTGAACTACTCCTCTGAGTCTTCGTCACCTTCGATAGATTTGCTTCAGCATTCGACTCCTTCTTCTTCCCCTTGAACTTTGGGCAATCTACCTTCCAGTGCCCAATTTCTCTACAGAAAATGCACTGATTCCTTTTGAGGTCTTTGAATCCCGGCCTGGATTTCGATCTTCCACCCATCTCTCTACCCTTCCTTGATGAATTTCTGCCTCTCACCTCCAATGCCTCTGCCACTGAACTTGACTGACCAGAATGTCTCTCATTCTTCCTTGTCTCATAGCTCATCAATGCGGACGACACCTCATCATAGACTAAAGTTTGTCTACCATTGATAAACGTCATGGTGAATGTCTCATACTCCTCCGGTGGGAGCGAGTTCAGGAGAATGACAGCCTTGTCTTCCTCTTCTACCTTGACATCCACGTTTATCAGATCTGTGAGAAGCTTCGTATACCGGTTTATGTGCTCATTTACTGTGCTCCCCCTCTGCATCCTGAACAAATACAGCTTACTCTTAAGCTGCAGCCGTGATTCCACACTCTTGGTCAGGTACTTCTTTTCTAGGGTTTTCCACAGTTTCTTTGCCGACGTCTCATGTTGCACAAGGTACTTTATATCCTGTGCCAAGCATGAACGAATCAAGCCACATGCCGATCTATTCATCTTTGTCCATTCCTCCTCGGTAGTAGTGTTCTTCTTCCTCTCCAATAGGAGTGTGTCCTCGAGGTTCTGTGCATTCAATGCATCCATAACCTCACACCTCCACATTCCGAAATTGTTAGTTCCATTGAACTTAACAACATCAATCCTGGAGTTGTTCATTGTTTTAACAGACTTAGATTCCTCTGCCATTGAGATCCTTTCCTTGACCCTCTAACTATGCGGAAGATCAAATACTTGCAAAATAGATCTATTTCTGAGATAAAAAAGTGATTTTTTACCTCTACCTTGAAACCCTGGCTTGAGTTTCTCACCAGATCTATTCCACTCCTGATTCAACGAGCCCTCCCTGCGTCCACCTGAGATCGACACACGATCTCCTTGAACACCAATGCCTCTGACCTGAGATCGACACACGATCTCCACCTGATCAGATCTGGAGCCCTTCGAATCTTTAGAATATCCCAAGCGTAACCTGAACGCTCTGATACCACTTGTTGTGCTCTGCAGACAACAACCCTTAGAGGATCCAACCAGATCTCAATCACCAAAACAATGAAATCACAAACACGAAGAACACAATCGCAAACAACCAAGATCTAACGAGGTTCGGCCAACTTGCCTACGTCCTCGGGGCAATCAAAGGAGAGATTTTTACTTAGGGAAGATGATTACAATGGATCTTAGCCTCTCTCAATACAAGAGAACCCTAAGCCTCCTAATTTCGCAGGTTCTTCTACAAGATTTTCCTACCTAGATAGCAACTTAGAAAACCCTAGCAGCCCTTAAATACAACAGGTTTCCGAACTGCAGATTTCAGCCCAAACCCGACTGTCGGTCGACCGGACCGGTCGACCGACCCTTCTACCGGTCTGGACCGATTCCAACAGAGAGTTGGGCCTTGTCAGTCAGGCTCCTGCGGTCGACCGGTCCGGTCGACCGCCTAGACCTGTGCACGTTGTGCACGTCCGGTCGACCGGCCCGGTCGACCGGAGAACCTGTTTTTCTACTGCTGCTTGTTTTCTGCTGCTGTTTCTTCCGTCGTCTCTTGTCGCCGACTTCCTCGACAATCCCTTGACGGTCCGGGTCATCTTCCTCAGTACAAATCTCCCTCTTTCCAACAACATCAACCTAAGCTAGTATCAACTGAAGGAATACTACATAAAAATTTAAGGTTCAATATAAACTTTTAGTTTTCTATAAGGTGTATTGTATATGTAAAAACATTAAAATTTTAAATTTCCTACAAAATCCACTGCAGGTGCATATTCTTTTCTTGACTAAAATAGATTAACTTGACTGAAACTTGAATACTCTTAACCCGGCACTTTGTGACTTTAACATGAATGCAAGACTTCCATGGACTGCTTCAAACCAGAAAAAGTTTTGGAAGATATGTTCACTTTGATAGCCACAAAGGCCATGGTAATCTTCAGTATTTTGAACATGTCAAGCAATCTAGAAGGAATCATGAAGGAAAGTTTTAATAAGCTTTATGTAAATATGCAATGCAGCAAGAAAAAACACGAAGTTTATTATTTGGGTCTAGCTCATTAGCCCAGTGACCAAAACTTGTTAGCATTATTTACATTTTAAGACCAGTTCTAGTTGAAGCACTACAATCCACCAAAGTCCTTAAATAATCTTCCATCTCCTCATCTAGCTACATTCTTTGTTGGATCTCTACATCCTCCATTTCTATCAAATTTTGATTCATTCATGAGTCTAGCCTCTGAATTGAGTCGGCGCGTCCATGAGTCGAGCATTCATGGATACCTTGTTCTCCAACCAGAAGAATAGATACGAGGAAGAGAAGCAAAAGCAACAGCGAGAGGTTACAGTCAATGGTTGAGAAGTTAGGCTTGAGGGTAAGGTCGGTGTCAGTGTTGGCACTATCCCTTCTGCAGCTTCCACTAGTGCTCCCCCCTCTGCGACCGCCCCCATCCTTTCTCCTCCTCGATCCGGTTGCCATCATGGTCATGCTTGTGTTTCTAGGTATCTTTACTTCTCGCATCACCAGCAACATCTCTACATCTCACCTGCCACTGCACGGATAAGCTCTCTCCTCCCTCCCCCCAATGGTGATGATAGTATGTCAATGAACATGCCGTGTTCATCCTTGATATGAATGCAAATGCAAAATATGTTGAGAATCTAATACCATTTCTTTTTTGAATATAAATTCAGTACCATTTATTACTTTTTACATTTATTGTTCTACTCCTTTCATTTTTATTTTAAGAGTACAAACAGCAAAATCAGATGGCACCGGGAAGAACTTGTGTTCTGCCCAAATCCAACGACAAACAGAAGCTTCTAATGATAATAATACACAAAAAATCGTTCCTTCAAGCGGCCACATCGTAAGCAGTTGAGTTTGCTCTCCAATAAATACTGATTCGAATCTTATAGGTATGATACATGTGAATAGGATGTGTTTATATAGACTGACAGTTAACAGTGAGCTGCTTCTAAAAAAACAAAAAAAAAAAAAGAAAAAGAAAAAGAAAAGAAGAAATCCAGCAAAGCGAAGAAAAGATTGAGTACCAAACGTCAGTTTCTATCCTTGTGATGGTGATTGTTCTATGGCTGTTACGTGTGGGAGCAGGAGCCCAGCAATAGGGCAGGAGCCAGGACACGAGAACGGCCGCGCCGGCCAGAAATCCCGCGGGAAGAGACAATGCCACCCCAATGTATGGCAAAGGAAATGTGAAGGCAAGATTGCAATAAAACAAAACAATCGTTACTTTAAGAACAATATCTAATTGTAATTTTACTAATTATTTTCTAGTACAGTGACATAATGATGGATGTTTACATGTTTGGCGTTGATGTTTGAGTGGGACTGCCTTTTGGCTCAAGAAAACGGGGGCCAGGGGGGCAGTACCCAAAACAAGCAGCCAAGAGAAGGGACCCACCAGTCGATTTGATAGCACTCAACTTAGCACCTGTTTGCTTCTCCGGAAATGAGTCGAAAAACTAGCTGTTCGTTGGTCTCACACGGAGGCTACATCAATTTTTCATGAAATGTTATTTGATTGTCTGCTAAAAGAAAAGAATAATTGTGGTGAGACTCACAAAAATCTTATGTGATCTCTCTAGTGATTTCTGCACACTAGGGTTGAGAGAAAGCTCGAAAAATTACTGTTTATGATTCTCACCTGGCCAATTTCTTTTGAAAATCTCATAGTGTTGACCCACTTGAATTTTCTTTGTCCTATTTTCGAGAGCCAAACAGACCCTTAAAAGAAACAATGAATCGAATGCAACCTACTCTGTACGAAATAGGACAGAGGAAGTTGAGAGCCAACTATAGCGTTAAAATAATGCAACAGTAGTGTAGTGCAATGTCTCCTGATTAGGGGTGCCATCGGATCGGATACGGATCGGATATTATCTCTACCATATCCATATCCGCACCCAACCTTCGGATACGGATACGGATACGGATACGGATATTGGCGGATGTGAAAAAAAGATATCCGTATCCGTCAAAATCGGATATCAGATATAAATCGGATATTAGCGGATCGGATGCGGATACTAATCGGATATGTTAAAAATAGATATGGTTAAAGATAAATTAAACAGAAATACTTATATTACTTTTTATCTCATCTACTACAATATTAAATGTGATACATACTATGATATTATTGTGTACATATCAATACATTCATCGTATTCATTGTCATTTGACTTCTATAACAATAGATTACACGTCCTCCGGTGCTAAATGCCGATTCGGATGACATGGTTGATGTCGAAATACTCAAAATATCATGTGGTGCTCTTGTAAGAATCGAATACTTTTCACTATTACTTTTTCACCAACTCAAAATATCAAAATTTAATACCTTATTCCATTGAAGAATAGTCTTCTCCATACCGATATCATTATGAAGCACGCAACATTCGGATATCGGGTCGGATACGAATAAGATATTACTTTTACCATATCCGTATCCGCATCTACCTTTCGGATACGGATACGGATACGAATATTGACGGATGTGAAAAAATGATATCCGTATCCGGATTGGAGGCGGATTCGGATGCGGATATTCGCGAATAATCCGTATCCGGTGGCACCCCTACTCCTGATACCCTAATAACAGTGTTGAAACAACTTGCAACATCCAAAAGTGAGAAGAAAAGAAAGTCATTGCCAACAAAATATTAAATTGCTCCTTCATAGAGGCCCTCTCATGTACTGCAAACTAGCTGATAGAAAAAGGATTTTGATGCAACGGACAGTTTAGGACATGGAGCTAGTTTCTGAGGCTCCGAGCCCATTTGTGGAATGAAAAATGGAATCCTGTCATGATCAAAGTTATGAATTGCTCCGCAGGTCAAGCGTCTTTATTATTTGTGTAAACCTGAATTTTAATGCATCAGTATTTTTTTTCATTCTACTTTTTAAACATGAAATTTGAACTTCGATTACTCTAATAATAGCTTAAACTTTCTACCACATGCCCACAGCTCTGAAATTGTAGGAAGGAATGAGGGATTTTATTCTCTAACATACATTTTGCCTTACTCTCTTCTTGTCAAATTTACATTAGCTCAACTGAATCCTCATGAGTCATCACCCAGAAATAGACAGTTTCCTACTATTTGGAAAGCATACAGTTGGACAGCTAGTAGTTTATCTCAAATGTAGAGGTTCTGCCATTTTAGTCAATTCACCAAACTTTGCTAACATCGTCAATGATATGATGGATGCCCAGAATGAGAAATAACTTGTCGATGTGAATGATTATATGTTTAAAATAGGGACATTTAAGCTTAAATTTATATGTTTATGTGCCTATTATAAAGTACCACAAGATGAGTTCAAAGGGCGTGACAATATTAAAAATCAGAAGCATCTAGACTTTATTTCCTATACTTGAACGATTTCCTTCTCAGAAGAATTCCTACTACTTTTACTCCTCTGCGCCGATTTTTTAATTGAGTTTCATTCCCATTACCAAAATGATGGATTGAGTTTTGAGTCATTCAACACAAGTCAACATCCGGTCATATTCTTTCCCAACAAAATTTGGAGGAACTACATCCATTCATGCATCTGGATCATGTCACTATCGCAACTTGCACTAAAACGATCGTTCCCTCCCAGGAAAAGCAAGCACGTATCTCCCTTATGATCAATAATTAGTGACTTGCAACCTATCCTACTACAAAGACGTCTATAAACTCTATGAAATTTCTATTATCTGTCTGAATTGAATGATGAAGATCCTACGTCATCAAACCAAACCATGAATAATTGTACACCCTTTTTTAAGAAAGAAACAAACAGCATGCTGACAGGAAAATAATGGCTGACAGACCAATCTTACCAATCTTACCAAACTAGTGCTGAGGAGCCAGTCTGAAGCGTTTTTTATCCTGCCAAAATTTTCTTCACAGCACCAGAGTAACAACATGATAACAAAGTCTCTACCCCAAAATATTAGGTGAACCAGATCAATCCTTTCCCTCCACTCAGCTCAATTAGAGCCACCTCCAATATCTTAGATTAGCACATATTGTTCTTCATCCTATCCTCATTTAGACTTCTATCACTCTTCCTAGATGGTTGCACGTGTCCGAACCATCTCAACTGATCTTCCCTCATTTTATCTCAATTTAATCAATCCATAACTCTTTATCTATGCACTCTTTCAGTCTTTCTTATTCTATTTCTTAGCATAATGACACCAATCTATTTCAACATTCTCACCAACTCCACTCATTCTATGACACGTTCTCCCATAAAGAACTGTTACTTGTATTGCTCTTGGTAAAAATTTCCCTTCAACCTCCTGCGTATACTACGAGTCACGTTTCACTATCACTGTGAATAATAAGTTCTAAGTAGCGAAACTCCTAGGTACTTCTTCAGATTTATATGTTGTGGTATAAGATAATGATTGGCAAACATATAAGCTTAAGCTTTTAGGTAAAGTTATGGGTACAGTAAGAGATCACCAGGAGTAAAACATCTCAATTTAAGCTCTCTTTTTGGTGTGCAGGGCCTTTCTTCTCATATCTTCAAACATGTCCCTATTCTATTAGATACCAAAGATTCACTTGTGCATCGGTCATGTTTCAGATTTTAGAAAATATAGCTTTTGCAGGTAGGGTTGATTGACAGAGTTAAGCGATAATGGCAGGAGTATCATGTGAAGGGCCCGAAGGTTAATGCTGCAGCTTAGTTTGTTTCTAAGATGAACGGATCAGAAATAGCACAATCTTCAAAGTAAAAAGGCATTTAGGAGTGTGAGTGCAAAAGAAGATTTTAGAAGATATAAAAGAATTGATGTGGTGGAAGAGAGTAGCCATTTTATCTCAAGTCAATACTAGCTACTGTAATGAAATTAAGATCAAATTGGAGGAAATTCTCATAAAAGAAAATACGTGGGAGGCAGAACAGAAAAGAGATCAACAAAGATCAAGGGTTACTAGTGAAAAGAGAGCTAATAAAATTTATAAAATTGTGAAGGATGGCAGAGATTGCTACAGGAGGAGATTTCATATGTTTATCCCATTTCTCTATATTTTGTTGAAACTGTACAACCTTCCATTACCCTAATGACACCTGAGATCTGGGCTCTAGGATCATTTATTGTTATTTTGAAGTTCATCCAGCTGTATTTATTTGATCTGGTGGCAAACAAAGCACTGGTCCTTATGGCTTCCAGATGACAATTTTTCAAACTTTTTGGGAGTGTGGAAAGGGTGACTCTATTTGGATTGATTGAATTTTTCAAACAAGGACCAGTGGATATTTTCTATGAAATGCAGCTGGGATTAGCATATTAGCATTAAATGAATTATGCCTTCATTATTCCTAGTTCCTAAGGTGTGGGGCTGATATAGTACTCATGATTTCAAGCCTACTTGACACAATTTTCAAAATTGTCACCACGGTGTTTTCTAACTAATTGAGGTTTAGGATGGAGAACTTGGTAGGTAAGTCAAAAATATAATTAACGAGAGAATTGACATGCATTGTGTTGTTGCAGCTCAGCAAACTATACATGCTTGTCAAAGAAGGAAGGAAGTGGGTGTCAAACTTGGAGTAGATTTTGAGAAAGCATATGATTGATGAAATGAAATTTTGTAGAAGAAATGCTAGTGGCTAGATATATTGATAAGATTAAAGATTTCTATGATGGAGTAATAAATAGGGGGAGAACCATTGAATAGGAGAGTGTGTCATTTACCCTTAAGACCAAGGATCAATATTAGTCCTTATGTCTTTGCTTCAGTGTCGGATCAACTTACTGGACATTTTTAGGATGAGGTTCCTTGGCCCATGTTGCTTGCTGATGATATAATATTAGTTTATGAAACTAAAGAAATAATATATTCTAAACTAGAAAAATGAGAGATATATATGTCCTCACATTTTTACTATATTACATATTTCTCCCTCTAATATGCATATTTTCCCATGTGCCCTCTTGTTTTAAATGTATTTTGCTAATATACCCTTCTATTATTGTGAAGCTAACTACGGTTAATAATATAGATAAATGGACAAATTTATCCTTCTTATGTTAACTGAAGCTCATTGGCACAAATTACCCTCCTATTAAGAAGTAAATTCATTTTCTTCCCCTTGTTAATAATCACATGGATACATAATTCAAGCTCTTGGAAGACTTGCATGACTCATGAGAGCAAACCAATCTCCTAACCTTGAAATCAACCACAGTAAATTGAAAACTGTCTTTCCGCTTCTCTTCTTTCCCCAACACCTTTTGGGCGACCCAGCAACCCATCCCTGACATCCAATTCCAATACATAGATCAACAGAAATCTAAGGCCTTTTGGTGACCCTGCAACCTATCCTAGCAACCCATCCCTGACATCCAATTGCAATATATAGATCAACAGAAATCTAAGGCCTTTTGTGTGACCCAGCTACCCATCCCGGACATCTAATTCCAATACATACATCAACAGAAATCTAAGGAGGAATTGATCAATGATGAGATGGGTGGGTGGGTAGTTTGTCTCATACTTGGAGGGAGGGTGGCGAACTGATACCAGAATTGAAATATACACATCAGCATATTTATTTAAAGTTTTCATGCTAATGGGTATGATTTATAGCTTACTGGGCGTCATCATTTTTTGAAGGATTTAGTAGCCCTTGCGGCAAAACAAAGATATGAACATAGCCTATGAGTGAGAGACAAAAGGAAGGCGTACAAAGCAGAGGCCTTGAAGAAATAGAAGAAGACGAGGAGGAGGTGCGTGGGGATGGGATGAAGTGGACATAGTCGAGGTCGACGAGGTGGAAGTTCATGTCGGCTATGGCCACCAACAAGGTCGGAGGAGAAGAGGGAGGGGCAATGGAAGAACAGTGAGAAGAGTACAGACATAAAAAATAGAACTCCGAATGGTGGACGGTAGTTTTGTCCATGAAATTCTAATTTTTAACATTAATTAAGAGAAATTTGTCAGAAATCTGGCCCCTCTGAACTGTCTAGTAACAGAAGTAGATAGTTGATAAAATCTTTTAAAACATGAGGGTAAATAGGAATATATTGAGAGTGCAGGGAGAAATATGTAATAACCCAAAAATCTAAGGCTAATAATGCTAAAATCCCGACTTAGATAGGGTGCACCAAACATACTATATGGGATGTAATTTTAGCAAAATGGTAAGAAGAAATAAAGACTTAGTACAAATTAAAAATCAAGAAGTTCCTCAGAGGGGTCATCTTTGTATTTGAGATCAACGATACATGCTATAGAATCAAAATTGAATGACTAAAATGAAGTAGTTCTGGTGTTTTATGTGATAGGATAACTCATGAAATTAAACGGAAAAATTTAAAGAACAATCATAAGACCTACTATGATTCAAAATGTTAGGCAACTAAAGAATAATATGTCTAAGAAATAAGTACAGAAAAAATGACAATATTGAGAGATAATATAAAAAATGAGTCCATCCATAAAAAGCTGCTCATGTTGATAATAAAACAAGGGAGAATCAATCAAGAGTCTAGGCATGCATAGCGCAGGCCAATAAGTGATCAAAATAGGTAAAAGAATAGGATCATGGTCAATGGCGCAATGAGAACTAGAGGGATGCCTAAACAAATTTGGATAAAAGAAATTCAAAAGGGATGGACTAATGATTCATATTACTAAAAGATGAGCCTTAATAAAGATAATGGAAGGAATGATTCATGTAGCCGACCTAACAAAGATTTGTTCTTGTTGTAGATGTTGATAACGAGGGGTTGACCAAAAATGAGTGCTTTAGATGCATACTCTTCGACAATGTTTAAAATAACGATAACGTAATAATTACTTTTTTCTTCTGTTATGTTAACATAGTTATAACATAACGCAAAACGTAAGTTACGCGATTTAATACTTATTTAATAAAAATAAATATATATATACTATATTTAAAAATTTTTATAAATAAAAAATAATTTTAAAAAATCTAAAA
Source organism: Agave tequilana (assembly GCA_038442645.1). Lineage (NCBI taxonomy): Eukaryota > Viridiplantae > Streptophyta > Magnoliopsida > Asparagales > Asparagaceae > Agave > Agave tequilana. The sequence goes on along the minus strand of JAVJIF010009173.1, from coordinate 89,577 downwards.
ATTTATCAAAATAATATATAACATATTTAGCAAGTCTCACAACAATTTTTAGTAAGTATCACAATAATTTTTCACATTCACAAGTTATAATTCATAATTTCATATACACAAACAATAATATGACCTACATGTTTTATTATAATTCATATTTTTTAGCCATGTTATAATCTACACAAAGATTCATAATTTAATCTACAATAATTCATAATTTAATCATAATTCATAATTTTTTAGTCATGCTATTCATTATAATTCATAATTCAATCTACAATATATTATTCAATTATAACCCCTGTGTCCTTCACTCTCTCCGATATTTTACCCCCGATCCATCTGCTCTCTTCCCTATCACTCTATCTGTTCTCTCTCCCTCCAATCTCTCTTGACTCTCTCTCCCCCTTTCAATCTCTCTCTGCTATCTCTCCCAATCTCTCTACTCTTTCCTGGGAGAGAAAGAGAGAGCAAAGAGAGATCCGGGAGGAGACTGGAGAAAAGAGAGAGCTTACATGTGCTTGGAGATGGAGAATCACCGCTTGAAAATGACGCCGGTGAGAACCACTAGAGGTACTTCTTCTTTGTTGTCGATCGGAGAGAGGTATGTCTTCTTCTTTCTTCTTGGCGCCGAACGAGGAGACGACGACGAGATTGCAGAGAGGACGACGAGAGAGCGAATTTGGGGGATTTTTTTATCATACACTGGGAGAATATTGGGGTTTATAAAAAATTAACTTGCATCATAATGTAGGTTATAGTCCGTTACGTTAATAACGTAATATAATAAGTACGGACAAAATAACCATAGTTATTAAACATTGTATTTTTTAAACCTGTTACATAATGATTGGCCGGAGTTACGTTATATAACCAGTTATAACGGGTTATATAACGAGTTTTTTAAAACACCGTTCTTAGATCTCGTTTCACAAGCAGAGTTAGCTCAAGATTGAGCTTATTCTGGCTAACTCTTTCCAAATGACTAAAAATTGACAATAGTCGGCAATAATAATGGAAGTGAAATTAGCTCACAGCCACTCAAAACCATCTTGAAATCCACCCATTCAAGTGTTGTCAATTCCACCAAAAGGTTGGAATTAGCATTTCTCTTTCTTTCTCTCTATTTTAATTCCTAACTCTAGTTAATTCTAATAACAACCAAACAACCATCTCAACTCTAATTCCTAATTCTTCTTCTATTCTTCTCTCAAAATCCTAATTGCTAACTCTTAACTCCATTGCCAAACGAGGTCTTAGGAAAGCGATATAGTTGTGATAGTTAATGGAAAGGGAGAATGATTGAAATCCAAGAGAGGACTCAGACGGGATAGTCGTCTATCCCAGTTACTATTTGTTCTGGTAATCATGGTTTAAAACCTTGATATAATATCATTTGATATTATAGGGTTAATATCATGTTGGACACCTCAAACCAGATATAATATTGTCGATATATTAGAAACCATGCTGGTAATTTATGTGTTCTCTTGGATGTTGGCAAGAGCCTAGAGGGCTAGGTTGCTTAAACGCTTGGGTGCTAATGATTTTGTTTATAGCGAATTTTTAACTTATAACATGTTGGTCACTCTAATCTATGTTGCTCATCTTTGGCCCAATTAGTTATTATCAAATGTTTATATTTGCTTTTTGTTGGCCCAAAGGCCTTCCACCCTAGTTTTGATGATGATTAACTCATGTAGTTATGTGTACTAATAATCTTGTGATTTTAGTTTCAGATCATTAATCAAGTTATTAGTTGGTGATTAGCTTCAACAAGATGATTTGGAAGCTTTCACATGTTGATTCAAGAGCCTGAGCGTCGAAGATCATATATAGCACTTGCTCGGTGGATCAAGGAGTTTTGGATCGAGTCGGCTTAGAGATTGCACTCTACAAGAAGACATCGGTACCATAGTTTAAGTTTTGTATTTAGATCAAAATTGTAAAGATTAGAATAGTATGATATGCTCAAGTTCACAACACACACGTTTCATGTTTTGAATATTGGTTTTTGGTTTTTCGGTTTTAGGTTTAACCGATCTTGGTTTTCATGAATAGATAGATCAAACAAGTTTACATGGTTTAATGTATATATGATTTGTTCTATATACATACATGCTTTAATTTCCTAGACAAACTTAGTTTTGACTCACTTATTCATGTGTTTTATGTTTTGGTATTTTTGACAAAACATATTTTGGAATTAAATGACAAAAACATGGATTTATAGTTATTTCATGTATATTGGATTTCTATCCATATGCATCATGCTTCAAAGTGTTTAAATGTCATGTTTTTGTATTTGGAAGAGTTTTAGACAAAACGTATTTTCTATTCAAAAATCCAAGTTTTAGAAAATACAGTTTTTGGTTTTTGGTAAAAAATGATAAGACACAAAAATAGTTCATATTGATTGATATTTGAGCTAAACTTTTTACCACATGTTATATATCAATGCAAAATGATAAAACTATTTTTGGTGATTTTTAGAAAAGATAAAAGAATTTTTAAACATGCTTCTAACTTAGTTTTCTGTTCCAGGCTTCACCAGTCGACTAGTCTTCTGACCAAGTCGACTTGGCTGAAGTCGGTCGACCGGGTCGGTCGACCGACGTGCACAGAATTGTGCACGTTTGGCAGACTTTGGACGGTCGACCGTCCGGGTCGACCGGGTCAGAGAGCAGAGCTCTCTGTTTGTTTGGGTCGACCGGGGCGGTCGACCGGTAGCTGGCAACGGGCAAAATTTGACCGTTGGACGGTCGACCGGCTGGTCGACCGGCAGTGCATTTCTGGCATTTTCTGCTGCCAACGGCTATATTTTTCTGGGGTCTATAAATACCCCATTTGTGAGAGTTTTTCTCTAAGAATTTTTGTGCGAATTTTTCCCTACTCTCTGGTGTTTTCACAGCAATCAAAGAAGTTTTGGATTCAAATTGAACAATCTATTTGGTGTTTTTGTTAGGGAATTTCAAAGAAAAGAGTTTTTGGAAAAAGATTTTGATTCATCTTCTATATCTTGGTTTCAGTTTTTCCCAAGGATTTTCTTTGTGATTTTTGATTTCCATCCCATTGGTTTTCTCCACACTTGAGCTAAAATCTACTATCTCTTCTATAGGATCTTTGTGTGAGAGAAAGAAATTGTTTGTGGTTGTTGTTTAGACCACCAAGTTAAAAAACCCAATCTTTGTTTGGCTTTGTGCCTTGGGTTGTATCCCTCAAGTTGTGAGGTGATCCTTGTGTTTGCTATGTGCTAATCCCTCAAGTTGTGAGGTGATAGATTGTTGGTTTGGAGCTTGCCTCAAGGAGGAAGTTGTGGTTGTAAAGAGAGGAGTTGGGTACTCCTTGTGAGAGTTCTTTGTGGACTAGCTAGTGGATTAGAAATCCTTCGTGTGTCGAAGGCGGGGATGTAGAGCTGGGTGCTCGAACCTCGAAACATATCTTGTTGTTTGCACTTGATCCATTGACTCTCTCTCTCTCTCTCTTTACTTTGTGCCTTGCAACTATTCATATTGTGCATTCATATTTGCTTGGCTTGGTTGTGTGTGCATCACTTGTTGATTGCACTTGAATGTATTGCATTAAGTTTTTAAATTCCGCATTGAGTTGACTAGATTAGCATAATCACCTATTCACCCCCCCTCTAGGTGATCTTTCAATTGGTATCAGAGCTAGTGCTCCTGATATTTAGGTTTAACCACGTAGGAGTGAGATCTTGGTTTGCTAATCTTCATTTGCATTATTCATTTGCACTCATTTAGTTTGCTCTCATGGATAGCCTTCCTATGTTTGACCATATTAGACTTGATGCTTGGAAGGCCAATATGAGTAGCCATTTGAAAAGACTAGGACATCTAGTTTATCAAGCCTCCACTATGGAATCCTTCCCTAATAGTAGCAAGCATAAAAAGCCTAATGCATTAGCACTTAGAGCACTTAGAGCATCTCTTAGTGAACATCTTTTATCGGTGTTTGATCGTTATGACTCGGCTTTTACAGTTTGGAGCTTATTGACGTCTCTCGAGCTTCCAAGGATTATCAACAAGATGAGGAGATCTATGAGAGAAAAGTCCGAAGAGCGTTGCCTCATGGTCCAAGGGAGTAACTCCCTTGAGGTACAATCGGATTCTCAAATAGATAATAGCTCTAGTTCCTATTGCCATGGTTGTTTTGAAGTTCAAACTTTAAATTTGGAACTTGCTCAAAAGCTTGAAATTTATTGAAAAAACACAATCTTTTGAAAGAGGACAGCCTTGTTTTGAAAAATGAATTAAAGGATTTGTGTTCTAATTTTGAATCGATTTTGCAAGAGAAAGAAGAGATCACTAGTGAACGTGACTCACTAAGATCTCAACTAGACCTTGCCCTTGATGAGATTGAGATTTTGAAAAATAAAAATGATGTTGTGAAAAACAATGAGGTTTTATCTTCTAAATGGATTTTGTTTTAAAAGATAACCTTGTTTTGAAAAATAAAATTGATTCAATTACAAAAGAATTGGATCTTATTTTAAAGAAAAATGAATCTTTGAAAATTGATATTGATTCTCATGTGTGCCATGCTAGTATAGCTTCTTCTTCTTCTTGCACACCTATTGCATGCTCCACTTTATCTTCCACTATTGAAAATGATATAAATGTTTTGAAGAAAAGTGTTGAATGTTTGGGCTCCACTTTGAGCCAATGCACATTGAATCATTCACGTTTGGAAACCTTGGTTCGCAAGAAACAAGGTCCATCTTTGTATGCACACCCTACACGGCATACACATGCTTCCCACAGTCACCACCATTACATGTATGCTCATGTGTACACATGTACACATTGTGGTCGAAAAGGCCACCTTGCTAGATTTTATTATGATCGTGCTTATCATGAAAATTTAGCAACTAATTTTGTTTGGGTGAGAAAAGAAACTAACCCCTATGGACCCAAAAGAAAATGGGTACCAAAGACCACCTCTATGCTTTTTGATGTAGGCGGGAGCTCTCGCATCACGTGAGAGTATTGGTGCCTTGAGGTGGATGCGTTCAAGCCTAAAAGAAAACCATTTGGATGCTTCACTCTCAAGGAGATTTGGTGGGAGGACCACCGTGGTTTGGAGAACTAGAGATGCACCTTCATCGGTTTTGGTATCACTCTCTAACTCCCATTTTATTTGCATGCTTATCTTGTTTATCTATTTATAGCATGTCATGTTTTATTATTCATTATGCCTATGTCATGCTTATTAGAATAGTGTTATACATGTTTAGTTACTTGAGCACCCATGTTTTATATGGATCTATATTTAGTGTTCTCACCTTATTTAAACTAACATGTATGCCCTAAATCTAATGCACATGCATTTACATAATGATCATGTGGATGTTTATGATTTTTGCTTTGTTGAATCATGTTTTATTGTTTCATGATTAGTATGATTTTTGCCATGTTTATTAGACTTATGCTTTACATGATTAGTTGTTGAGACACCCATGTTCAGTATGGAATATATTTTGTGTTCTCTTTATGTTTTAGCTATCATGTTAATCATAGATTTAATGCACATGTCTTTGTCATGCTAATCATATGGTTGACCATGACTTTTTGTTTTAATGATTCATGTTTTGATAAATAACTTGTGTTGTAATAGCTTAACAATGGTGATGTGTTGTATGATTTCTAATTTTGCCACATGTTTTGATGTTTATAGGCTATTATGTATTTCTTGATTCTAATAGCATGTGGATGTTCTTCATGATCATTTCTATGTCTTTCATGATTGATTTGTATTCCCGTTTTATGCTTCATGTTTTGATTACTTGTTTTGAATGATAAGTTTTCATTAAGACTAGGATTTATACTTGTACAACTAGTGAGCTACAAATAGACCTTTATATATGTTTGTACTTGAACGCTCATTTGTATTCACTTGATGTACTAGTATAGTCTAGTTTTGATGACTCTTGCATTTGACCTGTATTCATCATTTTATTTATTTGGTTTTAACTTCATGTATATGTCCATCTTGTCCAAACTATCATTTATACATAAACATCCTTGAGCCACATGCCTTCATGCATATACTTTTGTGGACCCATTAGTTTAGGATATGTATGTATACTTTAGTTTGTACATGACATACATATGCCTTGAAGTTTAAGTCGTTTGGATGAATTTCATGTTTTTAAGATGATTTCAATTGGTGATTTCACATCTTAGATGAATTTCATGTTTTCAAGGAATTTCATATGAGCTTAATTGAATATTTTCATGTTGATATGTGTCACATTTTACTTGTACACTCACTTTATTAGTTTACTCATGATTTATTTTCATGAGACTATGATATGGACTTTATGGATTTTGAGTGTTTAGTGATCATGTGATTTACATTTGTTTCATGAAAAATAATTTTGTTTTATTCCTTACTTGAAGGATTTCGTACTAGTTTTTTAAAAGTTTTTCCTATAACTAGTTCGTATTCTTCACTATGGTAGAGATTTTCAAACATACTACATTTTCAAATCTATTTTTGAAAACCCCTACCATCTAATGGGAGGATGGATGGGAGATCATGTTCATGTATGCTTTAACATGAAAATCATTTATAACTTGAACCATGATTGGGAGGTATAGTAATATGAAGTATACATTTGATCTTATTATTATTTCAATTGGTATCATTGAATTCTTTCAATTGGTATCAATCTTGACATTTCTTGTATACTCATATATGTTTGTATGTATGTATGCTTTCTATTCCAAGAATATCAATTTCTATTGGTGTCTATTTTTCATACATATATATGTTTTATTTGTGCTTATTATATCCCTATATCTTTAAGCACAAAATCTTGTTTATGCTAGTGCTTGAGCTTTAACTTTGTTTCAATTGATTACTTTTAAATTGGTATCAAGCCTAAGCATTATTTTAGTTGGTATTTCATAAAGGGGGGAAAATTTGATTTTGTCTTTCAATTGGTATTTGATTTCCACTCCCTTACTTTATGATTGAAAATTCAATTTGGTATCATATGTTCAAAATGAAAAATATTTACAATTGGTATCAAAATTTTGGTTAGACATTCAAAATTTATTATGTTTAAATTTCAAAATGGTATCAAGATGTTTCATGTTTTTTGCTTAAAATTGGTATCAATATTTTTGTTTGTTTCCTTTCAATTGGTATCAATATTCTTTGACATATTTTCAATTGGTACCTTAATTGATTGTCACTCCTAATTGGTTTTGTTTTTGTTTTAGACAAAAAGGGAAAATATCATTTTTATTGATTCGTTGTTTCGAACAAAAAGGGGGAGAAAAATTTATTGATTTGGTTTTGCTTTTACCCCTTATTGAAGATTGTTTCTTTGTATTAAAAAGAGAGAAGATTTTGTTTTGTTTTGGTTTTTACCCCTTTGTTGATGATTGACAAAAAGGGGGAGAAGTATTTTGGTTTATATATGCATGTTTATGTTTTTGCATATATTAATTTTAATTGATATCTAGAGCATGTTTTGTAATTGGATGTTTTGTAATTGGTATCTAGAGCATGTTTTGTTTTAAACATTTCATTGGTATATAGAACCTTTTATTGTTTATGCATAGATATGCATGTTTCATGTTTCATGTTTGATACTCATTGCATATTATTTATTGTTTATTTGTTTATGCATGAGTTAAGGGGGAGCTTTTTATTGATTTGGTTTTACTTTTACCCCTTATTGAAGATTGTTTCTTTGTATTAAAAGAGAGAAGATTTTGTTTTGTTTTAGTTTTTACCCCTTTGTTGATGATTGACAAAAAGGGGGAGAAGTATTTTGGTTTATATATGCATGTTTATGTTTTTGCATATATTAAGTTTAATTTAGTTTAATTTTAATTGATATCTAGAGCATGTTTTGTAATTGGATGTTTTGTAATTGGTATCTAGAGCATGTTTTGTTTTAAACATTTCATTGATATTTAGAACCTTTTATTGTTTATGCATAGATATGCATGTTTCATGTTTCATGTTTGATACTCATTGCATATTATTTATTGTTTATTTGTTTATGCATGAGTTAAGGGGGAGCTTCTTTGAAGCTTAACTTTAATCCATGCATATATAACTCCATGAGTTTTGTCATCATCAAAAAGGGGAGATTGTTGGCCCAAAGGCCTTCCACCCTAGTTTTGATGATGATTAACTCATGTAGTTATGTGTACTAATAATCTTGTGATTTTAGTTTCAGATCATTAATCAAGTTATTAGTTGGTGATTAGCTTCAACAAGATGATTTGGAAGCTTTCACATGTTGATTCAAGAGCCCGAGCGTCGAAGATCATATATAGCACTTGCTCGGTGGATCAAGGAGTTTTGGATCGAGTCGACTTAGAGATTGCGCTCTACAAGAAGACATCGGTACCATAGTTTAAGTTTTGTGTTTAGATCCAAATTGTAAAGATTAGAATAGTATGATATGCTCAAGTTCACAACACACACGTTTCATGTTTTGAATATTGGTTTTTGATTTTTCGGTTTTAGGTTTAACCGATCTTAGTTTTCATGAATAGATAGATCAAAACAAGTTTACATGGTTTAATGTATATATGATTTGTTCTATATACATACATGCTTTAATTTCCTAGACAAACTTAGTTTTGACTCACTTATTCATGTGTTTTATGTTTTGGTATTTTTGACAAAACATATTTTGGAATTAAATGACAAAAACATGGATATATAGTTGTTTCATGTATATTGGATTTCTATCCATATGCATCATGCTTCAAAGTGTTTAAATGTCATGTTTTTGTATTTGGAAGAGTTTTGGACAAAACGTATTTTCTATTCAAAAATCCAAGTTTTAGAAAATACAGTTTTTGGTTTTTGGTAAAAAATGATAAGACACAAAAATAGTTCATATTGATTGATATTTGAGCTAAACTTTTTACCACATGTTTATATATCAATGCAAAATGATAAAACTATTTTTGGTGATTTTTAGAAAAGATAAAAGAATTTTTAAACATGCTTCTAACTTAGTTTTCTGTTCCAGGCTTCACCAGTCGACTAGTCTTCTGACCAAGTCGACTTGGCTGAAGTCGGTCGACCGGGTCGGTCGACCGACGTGCACAGAATTGTGCACGTTTGGCAGACTTTGGACGGTCGACCGTCCGGGTCGACCGGGTCAGAGAGCAGAGCTCTCTGTTTGTTTGGGTCGACCGGGGCGGTCGACCGGTAGCTGGCAACGGGCAAAATTTGACCGTTGGACGGTCGACCGGCCGGTCGACCGGCAGTGCATTTCTGGCATTTTCTGCTGCCAACGGCTATATTTTTCTGGGGTCTATAAATACCCCATTTGTGAGAGTTTTTCTCTAAGAATTTTTGTGCGAATTTTTCCCTACTCTCTGGTGTTTTCAAAGCAATCAAAAGAAGTTTTTGGATTCAAATTGAACAATCTATTTGGTGTTTTTGTTAGGGTTTGGAATTTCAAAGAAAAGGGTTTTTGGGAAAAAGATTTTGATTCATCTTCTATATCTTGGTTTCAGTTTTTCCCAAGGATTTTCTTTGTGATTTTTGATTTCCATCCCATTGGTTTTCTCCACACTTGAGCTAAAATCTACTATCTCTTTTATAGGATCTTTGTGTGAGAGAAAGAAATTGTTTGTGGTTGTTGTTTAGACCACCAAGTTAAAAACCCAATCTTTGTTTAGCTTTGTACCTTGGGTTGTATCCCTCAAGTTGTGAGGTGATCCTTGTGTTTGCTTTGTGCTAATCCCTCAAGTTGTGAGGTGATAGATTGTTGGTTTGTAGCTTGCCTCAAGGAGGAGGTTGTGGTTGTAAAGAGAGGAGTTGGGTACTCCTTGTGAGAGTTCTTTGTGGACTAGCTAGTGGATTAGAAATCCTTCCTGTGTCGAAGGCGGGGATGTAGAGCTGGGTGCTCGAACCTCGAAACATATCTTGTTGTTTGCGCTTGATCCATTGACTGTCTCTCTCTCTTTACTTTGTGCCTTGCAACTATTCATATTGTGCATTTATATTTGCTTGGCTTGGTTGTGTGTGCATCACTTGTTGATTGCACTTGAGTGTATTGCATTTAGTTTTTAAATCCGCATTGAGTTGACTAGATTAGCATAATCACCTATTCACCCCCCCCCCCCTCTAGGTGATCTTTCACTTTTAAGTTACTTTTTTGGCTTAAAAGTAAATTTTAGAAAAACTTTACTTTTGCTGATTAGGAGGCTTAATTGTAACCAAGAGACTTAGATTTGATTTATTTGAGGGTCCTGTTATACTTTTTTGCCCAGTATTTAAAAATAATTAACCTATTGTTCATGACACAAATAGCAAGTTGGCTAGTTAGTAAGAAATATACCTTTCGAGGATGATAGATTGGTCTTGATCAACTCCATATTGTCTTTTATTCCCCTTATATATGATTTTGGTTATAGGGAATTCTTAATTTATAATATGTTGGTCACTTTAATCTCTGTTGCTCATCTCTGGCTCTGTTAAGTTAAGTTATTAGTATTTGGGTTATTGGGTTATTGGGTGATTACTCATATTTACCCATATACCCTCCTTGTCTTCTATATATATCTTATAACTCTCTTTTATTAAATACAATTTTCTTTTAAGGTTTTCTATTTCTCTACATGATAACAGAGCCAGAGAAATCCTAACCCTAAAAATTCACCATCTTCTTTCCTTTCTTTCATCAAAATTCCTTTCCATTTCCTCAACCATCACCTTCTATCTCACCAAACACCTGCCGTCCACCCCATTTCCATTGTCGCCTGCCCTCCAAATAGTCCAAAGACTTGCTGCCACCCCTCTTTCTATTGCCGCCTGCCCTCCAAAGGTCCAAACACCTGCCGCCCCACCCCCCCTTTCCATTGCCGCCTGCCCTCCAAAAGATCTAAAGAGGTGCCGCCACCTCCCAATCCTCCCCAAGGGTTGTCACCTGCCTCCAAGGGTTAAATGAAGTATCACAACTACTCAAAAATTAATTTTTTAGAGCTGATCTAGATTTTTTGATGCTCTACAAGGCTTATCTGATGAGATCTCATCTGTTAACTGCTTAAAAATCAGATTTTTTTCATCTGCTCTGGCTATTTAAATGCTCTAAAAGACTTCTCTGGTGAGATCTACTTTGTCTACTGTTTAAAAATCAGATTACATCTGATCTGATTTTTAAGGCTATTTATTCTACTAACTGGTAACTAAGTTATTTTCTTTTCTTCATTATTGGTTGTTTACTGCTACTACTGGCTATCTTTCTGGTGATTTCTTCAACTGGATATTATGTCTGAGATTACGAGTTTATCCTCCACTGACCTCCTCTTCGATGGTTGAAACTTCTATCACTAAGACGATGCTGTGGACTACGGTGAAGATGAATGGCTCCAACTACTTATTATGGGCGCAGGCGTTCTGCATGTTCATTGGCGCTTAGAACAAATTGGCTCACTTCCTACAGCCTCCATCTACTGATACAGATCCCACGTATGTGACTTAGTTTACTGGAGATTATTTTGTAATGACATGGCTTCTCAACAGTGTGGAGAAGAAGATTAGTTGTAATGCCATGTTCCTACCTACTGCTAAGGACATATGGGATACACTGAAGGTGATGTATGATAATAAGAAGAACCTCTCGAGGGTGTTTGAGATCTATGAGTGTCGTTTGAGCTCAGACAGGGAGACAGATCCATGCATAAGTTCTATGGCGAACTAAAAGGTCTGATGGATGAGTTAGGGATACATCAACCGTCTGTTACTGATGCGGCGACACTGAAGGGGTATAGTCAGGATCTCTCAATGTCAAAGTTTCTATTTGGCTTGAGTCCTACACTACGATTCCAGGTGCAGGGTCAATTCTTAAAGGAGATAGTATTCTCACGTTGACTGCCACCTTCTCGAGAGTTATGCGAGTATCTACTAAACCTGATATTTCCTCTGCACCTTCCATTGAGCAGTCTGCTATGATTTCTGGACGTGACCGTGGCTGTGATCGTGGCCACGATTTTGGAGGGTGAGGATGTGGAATTATTGGAGGTGGACGTGGCTCGTATGAAGGCAGACAGAGTGCCTCTGAGAAAGGACCCCAACAATGCAGGCACTGTAGACGCAGTAATCACATCTTCAAGAAGTGCTGGGAGAAATTTGATCAATCTGAGTGAGCACAGCTTTCTGAGTCTGAATCTTCTGCTCTGCGTAGCATTCCTCAGGACTATTCGTCCACTTTCTCTACTCTTCCTGAATCTTCGACGGTTGTACTGACACAAGAGGAGTATGATCGATTTCGACAGTTAGAGTTCTCTCAGAATAATCTTTCATTAATTAATGTATCTGTTTTAGGTATGCACGCCTATATTGCCTCTCTTCAAAAGTCCTGGATATTAGACTAAGAGTCTCACCCAACATGACAGGTATTACACAAATGTTTATTTTCTTAAATATGTTTACTGCCCACCCTCTATTAAAATTGTTGATGGTACCCATTCACCTGTACTGAGCAATGAGCTAGTTCAGCCTAATTCATCCTTGACCCTTGATGTCCTTTATGTTCCATGATTTTCTATTAGTCACTTGTCTGTCAGTCAGCTTACTAAACAAAATAACTGCAAAATAATATTTTTTCCTTCTCATTGTATGTTTAGGACCTGTCGACTGCGAATAGGATTGGATCAGGGCATGAGCGAGGAGGCATATTATTTAGACGATCGAGTGACCCCTATAAGCTGGGTTGCAGATCAGCCTGATCCGATTTTACTGTGGCACTGGCGCTTGGGTCATCCTTCGTTACAAAAGATTCGGTCTGTTATTCCTATTGAGTTCTCTGTCTCTTCTTTAGGTTGTGAGTTTTGTGAGTTAGGTAAGCATCATAGTGATACCTTTCAGAGTCGAGTCAATAGTCGCAGTAGTTCTTCTTTTGAGTTGATCCGTTCTAATGGTTGGGGTCTTAGTCGTATGCCCTCTATTAAGGGTTTTAGATATTTTTTACTCTTTATTGATGATTTCTCTCACATGACTTGGTTATATCTCCTAAGAGAGGTCAGAAGTGTCCAGTGTAATTAAGTGTTTCTTTAGTGAAATAAAACATCAATTTCTATTTTTATTCGCGTGCTTCGTACTGACAATGCCCTGGGGTATGTAAAAAAGAATGTATCTAGTTTTTGCTCCAAAAAATGAAATTATTCGCAAGACAGTGGTTCAAGGGCTTTGACAAGTTTATGAGTGATCGTGATTACACCATGAGCTTATATGACCTATGCGTTTACTTTCGCAAGTTACTGAGTGTGGAGTATATCTATCTACTCTTGTACGTAAATGATACGCTAATAGCTTCTAAGAACGGATCATCGATAGATAAGTTGAAAGTTCAATTATCTTCTGAGTTTGAAATGAAGAATCAGAGAGAAGCTAAGAGGATACTGGGTATGAAAATTGAAAGAGATAGGGTGAAGAGGAGAGTGAGTTTGACTCAAAAACTTACTTACCGAAGGTACCTCAAAAGTTTTTGATTGGTGGAAAAGTAAAGTCTGTGAATAAATTGTTAGCCCCTCACTTTAAGCTTTCAGCTAGAATGTCTCCAAAGACTATAGATAATCAGAGTATATCTCTCACGTTCCATACGCCAGTGCAGTTAGTAGTCTTATGTATGCTATGGTATGCAAGAGGCTAAATTTGTCACAAGCTGTGAGCATAACATCGAGATACATGCATGATCCTGACAAGGGTCATTGGGAGGCTGTGAGATAGATTTTGCGGTTTATCAAAGGTACCGTAGATGTTGGGTTAGTTTTTAGAAGGATATTGGAGATAAGCAGGAGTGCACAGGTTATGAAGACTCTAATTATGTTGGGGATCTTGACAAGCACCTATCCACTATAGGGCATGTTTTTACCTTGTCGCAGGCACCGGTGAGTTAGCGTTGTACTTTATAGTCTACAGTGGCTCTATCGATAGTAGAAGTAGAGTACATAGCTCTGACAGAGGCTGTAAAGGAAGCAATTTGGCTTCAAGGCTTGATGGATGACTTGGGGATGGAACATGACTTCTTATGGGTCCATTGTGATAACATGAGTGCTATCTACCTAGCGAAAAACTAAGTCTACCATGCCAGGATGAAGCATATTGATATCAAGCATCACTTTGTGCGGAATGTTCTTGAAGATGAAGATATCGAGGTGAAGAAGATTCACATCAAAGACAATCCCACAGACATGCTTACAAAGGTGGTTTCCGGAGTCAAGTTCAATCATTACAAAAACTTGATTCGAATCCTTCTGGTTAATTGAGCTCAATGGAGCTCATTTGGATGAACTATGAGTGGCTTGATCTCCTGTGCAGGGGGTACGTAGGCAGCCGTGATGGTGTAGCCCAATCCTGAAGCTGAAATCGTGTTGTCGATTTCGCTGCGCCAAGATTATTGAAGCTGAAATCGTGTGTTGATTTCGCCGAGATCGTGAGTCGATTTTGCCGAGATTGCTAAAGTCGAGATCGTGTGTCAATTTCGCCCGGATGGCTCAAAGCCGAGATCGTGTGTCGATTTCACCCAGAGTTCACAGGAGTTCAGCTCAGATTTGAAAAATCTTCACAGAGGTGGAGAATATAGAGAGATCAAAATCATGGACAATAGAATGTTTTTAAACTCTACGATAGAACTTCAGTCGACCGGGTAATCGACCGACATGCACACGGGATGAAATACCCGGCACATTGGTCAACCGAGCGATCAACCGACCTGGACAAGAAGAAGAAACCTTTTGAATCGGTCGACTGACCGGTCGACCGATCTTCCAGTAAGTCCGCAAAGAATTGGCATTGAACGGTCGACCGGACAGTTGACCGCACTCTTGGAGTGGTCGACCGGCGGTCAGATCAGAGTTAGTTCTGGACCCGACCTGGGCTGATTTGGGGTTTTTCTTCTCCTCCCTATAAATAGGGGGATGGGGTTAATTGTTAGGGTTTAAGCTAAAATTGAGTGAGTTCTTGATAGAACATTGTAATCCTCTTGTAAGATCTTGTAAATCTTATATAGATCTCTCTCTTCTGTCCCGTCAGCGTAGGCCTCTTGCCGAACTTTATAAATCCTTGTCTCCCTCTCTCTTTGTGTGTGTTTGTTCATCTAGGGTTTATGTTCTCGGCATGCTCCAGCCACAACAACTTCATGCCTTCTCTGATGCTGACTGGGCAGGCAACAAGGATGAATTTACCTCCACTAGTGCATATGTGGCATATCTAGGTCGCAATCCGATATCTTGGAGCTCAAAGAAACAACGAACAGTTGCTCATTCCTCAACAGAAGCTGAATATCGCTTTGTAGCCTCCACTGCTGCCGAACTCAGTTGGATATGTTCTCTTCTGTCTGAACTTGCAGGCCACCTTCCGACCCCTCCTGTTGCCTATTGTGACAATGTTGGTGCTACACATTTGTGATCTAATCTGATTTTTCATTCAGGATGAAACATGTAGGCATTGACTTTGTTGTATACTAGTCTACGGACTAATATACTATAATCTAAAATTTTAAGTGGAGAATGGATCTTATTCAACTTTTGTTTCTTTCTTTCTTGCTTGCTTGATTGATAAAAACAAAGAGATACACTAGCCTTTTATAGGCAAAATACATATATGACTCATTAACTTCTAATTGAAGATGATGACTCATCATTTCTCTAAATTGATGATGATGACTCATTTCTCCTAATTGAAGATGATGACTCATCATTTCTCTAAATTGATGATGATGACTCATTTCTCCTAATTGATGATGATGACTCTTCATTTCTCCTAATGATGATGATGACTCTTCATTTCTTTAAATTGATGATGATGACTCTTCATTTCTTATGGTCTCTTCTTCTTCCAAAATTAATGTCATAAAGATATTTTTATTTGATATTCCAACACACCCCTCAAATCAAAATGTTTTCATACCGAGCATTTCTTTTAGCCTTCTGAAAGGTTCAATTGGCAATGGCTTGGTGAAAATATCTGCTACTTGCTCCATGGTATGACAATACTCCAGCTTCACAGTTTTCTGCTTTACATGGACTCTGAGAAAATGAAACCGTGTATCTATATGTTTGCTCCTCCCATGATGTACTGGGTTCTTTGCAAGTTGGATGGCTGATTTGTTGTCCACAAATATTACAGTCGCTTCTTCTTGTGGATGATCCAATTCCTTTAAAATGTTCCGCAACCAAATAGCTTCACATACAGTAGATGAAGCTGCCACATACTCTGCTTCGCATGAAGATAAGGCCACAACTCCTTGCTTCTTTGAGGTCCATAAAAATGCAGTTGACCCAAGATAGAAGACATAGCCAGTGGTGCTTTTCCTCTCATCTTGGTCACCTCCCCAGTCGCTATCTAAATAGCCTACTAACTCTGCAGTTTCACCATAAGTATAAAATAGACCAAGGCTGAGTGTGCCTTTGATATATCTTAGAATTCTCTTTGCAGCTAGCCAATGAGACTCCTTCGGTATCTCCATATAGCGACTCACAAGTCCGACTCTGTAAACAATATCAGGCCTTGTGATCGTTAAGTACCTCAGGCTACCTACTAGACTTTTGAAAAAAGTCGAGTCTATAAAATCTTCAATTCCTTCTCTTGATAGCTTCATTCCTGTGGCTATTGGGGTGTTTACTGGGTTGCAGTTACTCATCTTAAATTTCTCCAAGATCTCCTTCATGTACTTCTTTTGAGATATAAATATCCCATCTTGTTGTTGCTTCACTTTGATACCAAGAAAATAGGACATCAATCCATTGTCCGTCATCTCAAATTCATTGAACATCGCCTCCTTGAATTCAGCAAGCATCTCGACGCAACTTCCTGTGTATAACAAGTCATCAACATAAAGACAAATTATTAGAAATTCGCCTTGATGGTTCCTCTTCATGTAGATGGCATGCTCATAAGGACATTTGGTGAAACCGTTTTGATGAAGATAACCATCAATTCGGGCATTCCATGCCCATGGTGCCTGCTTTAAGCCGTACAAGGCTTTCTTTAGGTGATATACTTTGTCTTCTTGCCCTTTTATCAGAAAACCTTCTGGTTGTTGTACATACACCTCTTCTTCAAGAATACCATTGAGAAATGCTGACTTGACATCTAGATGATATATCTTCCACCTGTGATGAGCTGCAAGTGAAATTAATAGTCTCACCGTGTCCAATCGAGCAACTGGTGCAAAGACTTCTTCATAGTCGATGCCGTATTTTTGTTTGTAGCCTTTCGCCACAAGCCTCGCCTTGTACCGATCAACCTCACCATCTGCTGTGCGTTTGATCTTGTACACCCATTTGACACCTATCGCCTTGTGATTTTGTGGAAGTGTTGTCAACTCCCATGTGTCGTTCTTCTAGATAGCATGCATCTCCTCCTTCATTGCTGATCGCCAACAATCTTCTTCCTTAGCCTCTTGGAAAGTGAGAGGCTCATGATCGGCATATAAACAAAAGAGATTAGTTTTTCCATCTTCTTCTATCTGCTCATAGATCTCACTGAGGCTTCTCATTTTGATTGGACCTCGTTGCACGGAGGATTCGCTACTACTATCTTCCCCAGAAGATGGAGAACCTCTTGCAGGAGACGGTGTAGCATGTTGAGGAGATGGTGGTGCAGTTGGTGGTGGAACCTCTTGTAGGGGCTCGTCAGGTTCATTCACCATGGGTTGCTCTTTGACAGTCTCTTCATTGCTCCAACTCCATGCTTCAGCTTCATTGAAGACAACATCTCTACTAACCACTAGTTTCTTAGTTAGTGGATTGTAAAGCTTGTATGCCTTCGACTCCTCGCTATATCCGATGAAAATGCATTTTTCACCATGATTGTCAAGCTTCTTCCTTTTGACTTCAGGTACTTGAGCATATGCAATACACCTAAAAATTTGTAGGTGTGCGACATTAGGCGTATAGCCGCTCCATGCTTCTTGAGGCGTCTTGCCCTTCACTTGCTTTATCGGGCACCGGTTGAACAAGTAAGTTGAACATGCCACAGCTTCCGCCCATAACTACTTCGGCAGTCCCTTTTCTTTAAGCATGATTCTTGTCATGTCAAGAATAGTGCGGTTCTTTCTTTCTGCGATGCCATTTTGCTGTGGTGTATAGGCAGTAGTAAACTGCCTCTTTATGCCTTGCTCCCTGCAATATTCTTGAAACATATTTGAGGTGTACTCACCACCTCGATCAGATCGGAGAGTTTTTAGCTTATAGCCACTCTCTGCTTCAACAAGAGCTTTAAAATTCTTGAAGGTAGTAAAGGCAGCAGATTTTTCTTTAAGAATGTACACCCACAACTTTCTACTAAAATCATCAATGAAAGTAATAAAATATCTATTACCTCCTAAAGAGACAGGATCTAGCGGTCCGCAGATGTCAGTATGAACAAGTTGTAATGGTGCCTCCGCTCTCCACGACTTTCCATTGGGAAAAGGAAGTCATGTTTGCTTGCCAATTATGCAAACTTCACAAGTATGACTTGGTGGATCGATTGTTGGTAAACCTCGTACCATGCCGGCTGTAGATAGTAGCTTCAGGCCGCTGAAATTTAGATGACCGAAGCGAAGATGCCATCTCCATGACTCATTCTTCATGAGTCCTTGAAAACACTTCTCAACTTTTGTGTTTAGATGCAAGGGAAACATGCGGTTCCTTGTCATCTTAATACAAGCTATAAGACCTCCTTTTGCATTTTTCAACCAAAGATGGTTGCTCTCCATATATACTTTATATCCTTTTTCGATTAATTGACCGATGCTGAGAATATTACTTTTCATGTTAGGAATATAATAAACATCAGAAATGTACTCAGGCTTACCATCCTTTTGATAGATTTTGATCTTCCCTCTGCCTTCAACGGAGAGTTTTGAAGAACTCCCAAGCTCACACTTCCATGAACTCCGTCTGCGAGTTCTATGAATAGTTCTTTCTTCCCGCACATGTGGTTGCTAGCACCCGAGTCAAGGTACCAAACATCATTCTGAACACTTGAATCATCATGAGCAAGAAGAAGAGTAGAGTTATTACCCACGTCATTTGTTGCTTCGGCAAGATTGGTAAGATCTTCAGTTCTGTGCCAGCAATCTGAGGCATAGTGTCCAAATTTTTAACAGTTGTAGCATTGGACGTTCTTGTTGTTTCCACGTCCAGATGTAAATCTTCCCCGATTGCTTCATCCTCGACCTCTGAAGCTTTGGAACTCCACTTGATTTTGAGTGGTTCGTTGTTGGGGACCACGTCCCCTACCTCTGCCATGACCACGACCTCTACTATGTGAGCCACGATCATTTAGAGTCAGCTTTGACTCTAATGCTTGTTCCAAGACTATGGAACCAGTCTTCTTTTGCATGCGTTGCTCATGAACTTAGAGCGATCCCAAAAGCTCCTCTATTGAGATCTCCTCCAAATTCTTAGACTCCTCAATTGCCGCCACCACGTGCTCGAACTTTGATGTGAGGGATCGCAGCAATTTCTCCATCACTCGGATGTCCTCCATCTTCTCTCCATTTCTCCTCATTTTATTCACAATTAGAAGTAATCGTGAATAATAATCGGAGATTTTTTCTTCATCTTTCATTTGAGCGGCTTCAAGATCGCCCTCAAAGTTTGAAGGCGAATTCGCTTCACCCGCTCGACTCCTTTGTAGATGGTAGCAAGGATTTCCCATGCTTCCTTGCTCGTCGTTGCTTCGGCAACTCTCTCGAAGGTAGACTCGTCCAACCCTTGATAGAGTAGAAAACGAGCCTTGCTATCCTTCTTTCTTTACTCTTTAAGAGCCTTCTCTTCGACGGTGTAGGCGGCTTCTACCTCCGGTGTGGGTTCCTTAAACCCATCACAGATTAGCTCTCACAACTCTTGAGAACCAAATAGAGCTTTCATCTGAATTGACCAACTCTCATACTTATCTTTCAATAACTTGAGCACTTGTGGATTGATGAGATTGTTGGTGGAGGCCATGAGGAGAAGAGGAAATGAAACAAAAATTGAATTGGCTCTGATATCAATTGTTGTATACTAGTCTACGGACTAATATACTGTAATCTAAAATTTTAAGTGGAGAATGGATCTTATTCAACTTTTGTTTCTTTCTTGCTTGATTGCTTGATAAAAACAAAGAGATACACTAGCCTTTTATAGGTAAAATACATATATGACTCATTAACTTCTAATTGAAGATGATGACTCATCATTTCTCTAAATGATGATGATGACTCATTTCTCCTAATTGAAGATGATGACTCATCATTTCTCTAAATTGATGATGATGACTCATTTCTCCTAATTGATGATGATGACTCTTCATTTCTCCTAATGATGATGATGACTCTTCATTTCTTTAAATTGATGATGATGACTCTTCA
This sequence comes from Agave tequilana, assembly GCA_038442645.1. NCBI lineage: Eukaryota > Viridiplantae > Streptophyta > Magnoliopsida > Asparagales > Asparagaceae > Agave > Agave tequilana. The sequence goes on along the minus strand of JAVJIF010009173.1, from coordinate 69,236 downwards.
TTTCTTATGGCCTCTTCTTCTTCCAAAAATTAATGTCATAAAGACATTTTTATTTGATATTCCAACAGACTTTCATTTTATTCGGGACAAAGTTCAAACTGGTGCTCTCCGCGTCACTCATGTATCATCACAAGATCAACTTGCTGCCGCACTCACCAAACCACTTCCTCGACTGCGCTTTCTTCTTCTTGGGTCCAAGATTGGAATCTTAAATCGGAGCTTCATCTTGTTGGGCATGATAAGGATAAATGCTCTCTTCCTATAATCAGAATCTTCAATAACCTGTAATTAGTTAGAATCTACAATTACATATAATTAGTTAGAGTTAGTTGACTCACCTTGATTGTAGGAGATTTGATCTGATCAAGATACATACTCAAACTTTTGTGTGTGTATTCGTCTTATGTTAATGGAAAAATACTGCCTTCAAAGTCTCAAATTCTCTTTAGATACCTTTCCAAAGGGCACATCTCCACCAAGTTTCATTCCCAGCAGCATCACCATACCAGCCACCCAGAAGAAGAGGATGTCATGCCTCTTTCAAAGATGGTATTTCCATGTGACTAGAAATTTTTCAGGTGTAATACACACATAATGCTTTTTATGTTTTTAATATGATTTTTTCTAATGATATGACTTGTAAGAATGATTGAACTTAAAACATTCAAACTGCTGCAAGTGAGAACTGATCCAAATATCTCAAATCCTAAGCAGTGTCTCAAACTATATGAAGAAAACATATTAAACAGCGTCAATGAAAAATTAGTATTTTTTATAGTATTTTCCTGAACACCTCGATCATATGCGCAAACTTTACACTACTTTTTTTTTTCTTCCCTTTTGTGCAATATAGTTGTAGCCGGGTGCAAACAAGATTTGAATCTACCCGGCCCAAGTTCATAAAAACATGGCTAGCCTGACTGACGAAATGGAAGATGCTGCTATTGTTCAACCAAAATCAAGCATAACCCAAATATAAGCTCCCATGTTCCTTGAAACGAACTGCAGAATCTATTCTTGCTTTCTTAGCTTTGTAAGTCTCATGTCCCACATGCTTCTCTGTTGCCCTTTGCTTGCTATCAGGGCTATGCCTTGGTTTTTGGCGCACCCTAAGAATTACACACGACTTCTCAGATGTATATAATCACTCCATCTCTCAATCATCCTTCTCTCTCAATATCGACCACCCAACTTAATCAAGGATGGGCCAGGCCATGCGGAAGCTAACCGGAAGTACGTATAAATATATTATGCTCCCTCATTTCCCCTATAATTTTGAGTTATTATTGCACATATAATTAATAAATACTGACGCTCATTGGGATCTTGGGTGATCAAGATTTAAGTTTTATTTCTGTACTTCTTTTAAATATGCCTTAAATGCAGAGGTTGATGAGGTTCAGGCACAGAAGCAGCAGAAAGAGGAAATGAGAAAGATTATTGATAATTATATACAAGCTCACTTGAAAGAATTTGAAAGCGCAGTCGAGACTTGGGATGGATTCTACCACATGGTTTATGAAATTGCAGAGTGAGTGTTCCCCTTCTTTGGCTCTTGATATAAATTTGAGGGCAATGCTACGATCACTTGGGATGTTATGGGAAATTATCAGACTGAACTATTAAATTTCTACAATGTATTTTGACACAAGTCATCCTTCAAATTTAAGTTTTAAGTTTTTGTTGAAGTATATTATTTTGTCAGTTTTTAATTAAATGGTAAATGGTAAATTCAGTTGTTTTTTTTATTTATTTTTTGAATTTTTTAATATATCCCTCAAATCTTTCATATTTAGAAATTTAGTCTCAAATCATTGATATTGTTTATGAACCCCTCAAATCTTTTAAGTCAGAAAAATTTACCTCTTAATTGTTGCTGTGTAAGAATCAAAAGAAAATATTATCTTTTCTATTGTTAAAATACTAAAGTTGACTAATCTCTCTATACTCTAATTAACAACCTAATCCTATCCCCTTTCATCTTCTTCCTTCCCTAGAGAGAGAGAGAGAGAGAGAGAGAGAGAGAGAGAGATTCAGAGAGGAGCGGGAGATTCAGAGGAGAGAGCGAGAGGGGGCTTCTTTTTCCTAAATTTTTTTCTTAAAAAACAAAAGTAAGAGTATAATGAAGGTAAATTTTTATCAATCACAAGATTTGAGGGGTACAAAGACAATATCAATCATTAGGGCGATAAATTTTTAAATATAGAAGATTTGAGAGAAATATATCTAAGAAAAACCCATATTTTTTACATTAGCATGTATGCTTAGATGTGAGAAGAAACTATAATGTAGGAGGCCGCGTCTTAAAAAGACCTAGAAATTATTAAATAAAACAAAAGGTACAAAATTGATTTCCCTTGTATACTCATTGGCTATATCAAGAAGTAAGCATACAAAATAGTTTGCACCCAAGGATAACTTGCTTTAAAATGAGTGGATTAGCCCATTAGTAAATAACCCTTCCTCTCAAGGGGTGGTTTCAGGTTTCAAGTTTCAGATTCAATTCCCTAGTTATCGAACAAGAGATTTAATTTGAATAATTAGTGATGAGTGTGTGTGGATCAGAGGGTGACCTCCTTCCGATTTATAAAAAAAACAAAATAATTGCTTTAGAAACTAGTAAAGATAACATTTTGGTAAAGCCTTGAAACTCGCACAGTATTGCTTTACTTAATACTTTTCACATTTCTCAAACTTAAAAATAAACTATTTGAGCTATAAATATGTACTCAAAGTAAAATAATATTGTCCTGTTCTTATAAAATTTTGATATCAAAACAGAGCAAACAGCATCTAATAACTATTTTCCTCCTTACCATTACCTTTGTAAAATATGGCAATTAACTCCTGTATGTACTTCAGGCACCTCAGTGAGAAAAGTGGTGCCATGCAATTCAAGCTACCACCCATAGAAACGCTCGGGCTGAATATACGGTAAGATGATTAATGTTGGATTAAATGCATGTACATTTTATGTATTATCGGTCATTATATTATCATATATATATATATATATATATATATATATATATAATATATATATATATATATCTGTGTGCGCGCGCGCGCGCGTAAGATAAAAGATAAAATTGAACGGTAGAATTATTTTCGTTAATCAAAAGAGGATTACGAAATATTACATTGAGTTCAACTTCTCTAATTACTCCCTCATGTGAGAATCCAATCACTCAATACAACTCTTAATAACTCAAATTACCCAATAAATTCATCATTAAATAACCATCATACTAATGAATATCTCCATGACCCGCCTTAAAGAAGCACCATCCATCTCGCTAGATATACTACTCAGAAAAGAATATAAGACACATAGAGTATTTGGTTTATTGTATATTATTACCTAATAGAACTAAATCAACTTGATCTACTGATCTAAACAAAATTGATCCCCTTGTAGATCTAAGATTGACTAAATCTACTTATCAAAGTAAAGATAGAAGAAAGATGATGGCCAACCCTCTCGTAGAATCAAATCCTAGATGGGTATTAGGTACCTCAATCGCCGTCATACAATTAGGAACTAGATCGTAGGCAACACCATTGAACTTCTGATAGCAAACATAAACATAACTCCTTACCATGGATAATTCATAGTAGAACCCACATGAGAGGAGAAGAGATCATAAGAGAAAATTGAAATGACCAATAGAACTAGCTACTCCCAGCAGTTGAGATCGCATGAGGTCTCTTGCCCGTCCTCTCCCAACCACGATGATGAACAATAAAGAGTAACCCTTTCCGCAATCAATCCCTGAATCTACAAGAAATTCAAGATGGCTAAAACCTTTAGCCACCCTCAGCAGTTTGTTAAGATTTATACAAGCAAATAGTCTCACATTGGCTAGACAATGGGATGGTCTTGGGTATATAAGAATTTGGGTTGCTCCACCTAGAAGGCTAGTCTTTTGGGATGGTGCCTCAAGTCCTTACGCAGTTGAGATCGCACAAAGTCTTATGGCATCCTGTCCCAACTGTGAAGATAAACGACGAAAAGTAACTCTTTGTGCAATCAATCACCAAACCTCAAACTTCATCTCATGAAATTCTTCCTAGCACCTTCTCACAACTAGAAGAGAGAAAGTGTAACGGTCCCAGTAATAAATCTTCAATTTACTTAACATCCACTTACACCGACCGATTATTAAAATCATTTCCAATTTCTTAAAAATTTCAGCAGCACCTCCTTTGTAATTATTGGTCGGATATGATATCCAATACAAATATGATAATTTCAGCTAACATCAGCCTACTTATTCTCAATCCAATCATATAACTGAATTCAAAATCATCCAGACAATCATGAAGATATTTCAGCCTGACATCGCCTACTTATGGAAAAACATAACCACATAAACTTTAGAGTTTCCCTCTCGGCATCAATAGAATTTCAGAAATGATAAATTTCGACTCTCATGATCATCGTATTAATAATACACTTCTTGTTATCACAACCAATAAAGATATCTCACATGACAACTTAAAATGAAACTACTACAACGGTTCTATATATATATATATATATATATATATATATATATATATATATATATATATATATATATATATATATATATATATATATATATATACAAGATTAATCATCTATCCCATGTATCCACAAGTATCATCAACAAGCACAAATATTCCAGAGTACAAAGATTGGATTGATTCAGAACGAACCTTGCGCAGCATAACCCTGACCTCTGACTCCAAGCAACCTGCAATATACCAGTCTGTGGGAGGGTGAGCTCGACAGCTCAGTGAGTAAGGTAGGGATAAATCAAAAAATGATAATATCTCAATGAGAGTATGAATATTCACACAATAAGAGAAATCTGAAACAGTATGAAGACAAAGAATCAGAGGTATCCCATAGTTTAATAATCAAGACCCCCGTCTCTAAAATTTCTGAGGACGATCAGACTCTTTTGATCGTACTCCCCAATTTCTTTCTTGGATTTTCATCTTTCCGTATGATAAGGTCTATGAGTTACATAAACAAACTTTCTCGTCTTATGTGTACATAGTGTGTATTACTCGCGTGCCTTATATTCCACGCTATAATACACCAACCACCATAGTTATGCCATAAACCTAGTTTATGCATTCAGATAACACATACATCACAAGCTATACTTATATAACATATAATCATATCATACTTCTCATAATACAATATCGCATCACACTTCAAGTAATGCATAGATTTAACCTGTACACTTTCACACAATTTACAGTATTTCATTTCAATCAGCTAAATCTGTATTCTGATGTTTTCACTATTATATGTGATAACACCTCCAACATACCCCTAGTGTAACACACACATATGTATCACACGTAGCCATTCATTCTCAATCATTTGTAAGGATGCAATTATATGTATATCATAGCACCATCTTCGCACTCCGCCCATGCAATACGGGTCCCTTCCTCCCAATATGATATATAGCACCGTCTTCGCACTCCGCCCGTACCATACGGGTCCCTTCCTCCAGATATATGTATATATAGCACCGTCTTCGCACTCCACCCGTGCAATACGGGTCCCTTCCTCCGTAACACAATGTGTACATATATAATAGCACAATATCAGCGCATCCAATTCCATAAGATTCATACATCATGCACATCATTTCCTATATAAAAACATTCATACTCTCAATTAATGTTTATCTTTTAGATTGTATTCTTATAGAAATATTCACACAAATTGCTTAATCAGAACATGCCACCCATGTATATTATGTACAAAAATCAAGTGATGTATACCCATCATATTCATATCAATTATAATAATTTCTATTCAGTAATGTACATGTCAATGCCCTTGTACACCCTATTCCAAAATTCTAAATTAAATGCAACACTTATTACACAAAATTGTGTTCAGTTCTAAGCCTGCCTTACTATCCCTTTCATGGTGAACATGAATTAAATATTGGTTCAGTGTATAATACTCGCAAGACTATTCACGTTTAGTGTAAGTACTAATTTACCACAATAGACACTCTCTTAACAATAAGGTGGTGAAACTATCCCTCTTTTCTTATAACATTGTATATGTGTATATATAATATGGGTAATTTCTATGTGATGCTCTAAATAGATTTTAAATAGAAGAATGACCATGTTCACAAGGTTTTATATATACATAACAACCATAGATAGGAACATATGTATACATGTCGAATACCCATATTTTTCACTTTTAAATCTTTCTTTTACGGGATTTCTAAACATCTATTGTTACACCCGCTTGATTTGGTCATCATCTCAGATAATCAGTTTATCCCCTTTAACTAGAATAATATAAAACGTCATAATTACTGTTTAACCCATGACGTATTTCATTGATAAGATATAATACATATGATTGAAAGTAATCACTTCAAGTATGTCTCAAGTTTGGTTACCTTATGGGACATACACTATCTGTATGCAAAAGTATTACTTGCTCAAAGATTCTGGCTAGACGGATGGGTAAGTTGTGACTATAAGGGGAAGAGAAGATCTCATACATGTTTGTTAATTGAAATACCACTTTCTTGATTTAACATACCATTTAATAAGGCCTAACAATCCGTTATTACTTAAATTCCTTTGATACGATGTAACTAGTGTGGCCGCAACCAAGGTTATATATATCTATAACAACTATTCTCACTTATTCATGAATTGAGTTGAAACTGTTTAGATTCCCGCCAATATCGATCTTGATACTACCAATCCTATCATTCTGATTTCCCAACTTTTGACATCACGCCAAGAAGATCTTTCTTTTCAACTAATGCTCATGCATATCTCATTAGTTAAATAGTATTCACTTTTCATCATAAATTTCATGTTCACTCATCTATCAGTCTATCGTCAGCATAATTTAGTGTTGACTGTTAACCTGTCCAATTATCAGTTGGTTAAAAATTGATAGAACTATAGCATGCATAGGTAACTTCCAGCTTTCAAAATTTTCCACTGATTATATGCCAATAACATTCTATTCATAGTCCAGTGTACTAGGCCACAAAAGGGGATTATGTTTTAGGGTGAAATATGTCTTTTGGAGTCCATAACACAATAATTCCCTATTTCCAGTAAGGATAAAGCAAATTTGAATCTGAGGACAATTGCCAACACACCGAGTGTATATGCAACACCAATTGATGAGACATTATTAAAAAGGGCAATACTTCAATAATTAGTTATGATATACCCGCGTTCATAACATGTGCTACTGGAAGAAATATGTTTACTTCTAAGCTCAGCACAACATGCCTACATATAAATTCCAATAACTTTCACATAGATCCCACCTAAATATGTTTCATCGGATATGACTTCCCTAACAATCGAAGATGTTTTTATCGTAACTCCTATTTTTTGACATTAGAATGAGACACAGAGACTTCCATTAAAATTTAGACTTACTGATCTTTCTAATGATATATTACATGACCTATTTCCTTTTAAATGTCCTTACCAAAGAAACCCCAAGTTTCAGGTTTAAGATCTGAACAGACTTTAACAGCTTTATACTACTATTTCAAAAGTGCTTTGAACTAAACAAATTCTCAACTTTTCCTTTTATTTCTTCATATAAGTAAGTCATGAACTTAAGTATTTAGACTCTTGATCACGAGCAATTTTTTTTATAAGAACATTCATAATTCTATCACTACTTAATTTATCGCTATCCCCTCTTTAAACCACCTCTAACTTCATACTTTAAATCATATCATAAAAATTTTCTTTTTATCTCACTAACATCACCAATCACCAAGATCAAATTTTGATTTGATTTCATAGTTATGTATGTAAGAGTGGTAAGAGGCTCAACCATCACAAGTGTAAGAAGTTTCAAGAATCTTAATCTACACTAATGGTTAGGAGAGATTTATAAACTTGATCTCCCCCATATGTAACGATCCCCGAATTTATTATACTAATTTGACTCTTAGGATTAATCTTGTCTTCTAATAATACATTGATCGTTACTTGAACTTTTAATATAATGTCACTCAAAATTTCGCCTTAACCTCGCCTACTTAAAGATAACCAATACCAACCTCAAATTTTACAAGACATAATCATATACATAACACAAGAGAATATGCTTCTTGATAAAAATCAAACCAACTCAAAACCATAACCCTTCTTTGAACACTATGCTTTCACATAGAGTTATTAGTTTGTCGCCAAGAGGCTAAGTTGCATATTATTACAAGAGAGTTACATAACCACAAGAAAAAGTTCTACTCTAAGACAAGAATTAGCAATACCTAGCAAGTTCATCGTGCATTAGTCCAATGACTCTTTTAAGAATTTGATCCAATTTAAGAAAGAACAATATTGCTCAAAAATTAGTCTCACATATCTCTCAATGAAAGTTTCATCACCATCAAAGTAAAATATGAGATTGAAATTTCAAGGTTTGAGATCTAAACAAAATCTGAAAATTTATGGACTTCATCACTACATGATATACCCTATCATGCAACCTCCTTACCCATCAATTATATACAATTGGATTAACTCAATAATCTCAAGATCAAATTTAGACCACTACATACTTTAAATAGTCATGAAATTTCAAGGAATATTTGCATGAATAGCTTAAGAGAAAAATTCCACTCAAATCAAGAGATCAAGATTTAGGGATTTCAAAGATGAAATTTGAGAAATGAGAAAAGAGGGAAACCCACTCACCAACTACGAACTCCGACCTCCGGCCGCCCTAGTTGGCCGCCGCCCTGACCGGCCGCCGGTGTCACCGCGGCTCTGGCCGCCGCCTGGCCGCGGCCCGGCCCTGGCCCTGGCCCTGGCCGCGCCTGGCCGCGGCTCCAGCCGCGCGCGGCCGCGCCCACGGCCCTCCGGCCGTGGTCTGCCCTGAGAGAGAGAGAGGAGAAAAGAGAAGAGAGAAGAGAGAAGAGAGAGAGTTATTAGAGAATTAGTTCTCCCTATTACATATAAACCTTATATATATACATATTTATTTTTTCATAATCTTTCTCTCTAGCTTAGCAATTTACCACCTTATTCACCTATTTCCCATGCACTTTCTCATTTTGCCACATCACCCCTCTCATTCCAAAGTTGTCTAAATTCTTGCCACCTCTTGCCCACTAGCTAGTTAGGACATTAAATATTTGTGTAAAATTTGTGGGGAGGGTTAATGTAAATGGTAGAAATACAACTACATGATGATGTGTGTATATATATATGTATTCATTCATTTAAAGGCATATATATATATATATATATATATATATATATATATATATATATATACCAATTATTTTATACACAAAATTAATACTCATCAAATTTTATTCCACTTCTCACTAATTAATAAATAATCATCTCTAATTATTTTGTTTAATACCTCAAATCTCAAAATTAGGATATTAAATCAGAATTTAATAATCTGGATGTTACAGAAAGCCCTAGTCAGAGGAACAAAGAAAAGTAAGGGAGAAGCACCGCACCTCGACTTCTTCTTTCTAGGGTTTCTAATGTTTATATATTATATATACACGTAGAGAGAGAGAGAGAGAGAGAGAGACTGTGTAATTTTGGAAGGATTCGAGCCCGAATTCTTCCCACTCAAATACCAACATCCGTCATTCAAATACAAAATCCAATCCTTTGACGTTGATCTATATTATATAAAGTAACTAAAAATCAAAAAATCAAGTGTTTTGAATACTTTTTGCCTATCAAATGACGCAAAATGGACAGCGGAAAGTAGTGAGTTGGTTAGATCTATGAATTTAAATATACAGAATCTAGATCCGGCCATTTGATCAAACCCCTACAAACCAATTTTTATTAGGTTTCAAATATTCTGCACCGTTAAACTAACCAACTCACTATTTAGGCCGTCCGTTTTTTCCTACTTGATGCATGGGCAAAAAATATTTAAAATACTTGATTTTGATTTATAAATACTTGAAATAATATAGATCAACTTCAACAGAATAGATCTTGTATTTGGATGATGTATGGTTGTATTTGAGTGGGAACAATTCGGGCTCGAATCCTTCCGGAACTACACAAGTTTATATCTCTTTACACACATACATATTGAAATTTATCCCGGTATCTGAGGCTGCTTAGTTCACCCCGACTAATCCCGTAGGCCGTGTGCACCCTTTCCTGAGAAGTTTTCCTACACAAGTATGGGTAAGTCGTGGGAAAATTCCTCGGGGCAATTGTCTATCAAGGGATTCGAACCAACGACTTGTTGGGGAGTAAACCCATGACACACACACACACACACAGCACCGTTCAATTTGATCTACACGTTCTTAATAAGTAGTGGATGAAAATCATGACTTTGGAAACTATTTGCCCATTGATCAAGCGGTACAATTTTGTTCAAATTTATCTTTTCAGAAGAACTGTTCAATTTATAACCACGTGATAGATGAACAAATGATCTTTAAAGTCTATGACTTTTCATCCATAACTTCTTAAGGATATATAGATCATTATGAACGGATTGGATCATCACATAGATGATCCATACATAGGAAAAAAAGTGTAGCTCATATAAGTTTACATGAGCTTAAGCTCATATCCCTTATTCTCATACACACATATACCGACATACTCAAATGCATGCGCATATGTGTGTGTGTGAGTGTGTTGTGAGTTGATCACCTAAGAATGGTTCCCACAAATTTCAGTGAGAATTTTCATGTGAGCTGTCAGATCTGATAGAAATCTGATTTTATTTGATTTGATTTATCAGATCCAATGATCCAAATTAAAATTCTTATAGAAATCCGTGAGAACCGTTCTTCGGAGATCAACTCTCTCTCTCTCTCTCTCTCTCTCTATATATATATATATATATATATATATATATATATATATATATATATATATATATATATATATATATATATATATATATGGGGGTTACTGTACCTCAGCCTGCGGCTGAGAGAACTCTCTCAGCCGGCGGGACGTGGCAACATCAGATCCACAAATCTGTCATAAATTTTGGCGGACAAAAACCTGAACAATCCCGCCTAATTTAATGTCAATCACCTCAAACATTGTATTTTCCGAAAATACCCTCACTCACAACTTTTTACCTAATGTAAAAACATTTCCTTTTATTTTTACCATGGTCGTAGTATTTTTTGAAAAAGCGATGTATATGTATGCGACCTTGCTAATATTTTTTTAAGCCAAATTTTTTTCATGCACTATTTGTCGAACTCGTTCGCAGTAGTTAAAATTATAGTTGCAGATCTGTTCGACTTAGATCGTAGAGTTTTAATTTTTTTTGGTCTTTTATTTTATACGAATGCGACGTTGGTCGCAGTATATGAAAGGTCCTTTTTTTTATTACATACTGCGACATGGGTCGCAGTTGTCTCAATATGCGTTGTAGTGTCCTGCGACCATGGTCGCAATATAATTAACGTCATTTTTTTAATTCTCGGGTCATAGTTGATTATGTTTGCACTGTAGTCTTATGCGACCTTGGTCGCAGTGTCGACTCGGGTCGCAGTTGTTTATATTTGCACTGTATATTTATGCGACCATGGTCGCAGTGTCGACCCTGGTCGCAGTTGTTTATGTTTGTACTGTATACTTATGCGACCTTGGTCGCATTATTGACCCTGGTCGCAGTTGTTTATGTTTGCACTGTAGATGATTGCGACCTTGGTCGCAGTGTAGACCATTGTCGCAGATGTCTATGTTTGCACTGTAAACTTATGCGACCTTGGTCGCAATGTCGTTCATTGTTTACATTTGCACTGTAAATAATTTATAAACAATAACCTAAATCCTATAAAGAGCGGCAAAAAAAGGGGGGAAAATAATAATAAATAATAACCTAAATCTGACAACAAGCGGTCTAAAAATTACCTTGTGGGCAAATAATAATAAACAATAACGAAAGTTACCGAAAGAGTAGCTTTTCATAAGGGGTATTTAGTAATTTAACTTCTTCCTATAAGCGGGCCGCAAGTTAGTGGGGTGACAAAATTGAGCCACGTCACCGCAGGCTGAGAGAGTTCTCTCAGCCGCAGGCTGATATACATTCTCTCTCTCTCTCTCTCTCTCTCTATATATATATATATATATATATATATATATATATATATATATATATATATATATATATATAGGCCATGGACTCCTCTCTTTTTAATTAATTTCAGAAAACCTCAATTACAATTTATTTCTTCCTCAGCCTCAATTCACATCAGCCATGTGGTCTATTTCAAATTGGATGATACCGTATAATTAATTCATATTTTTTTCTTTTCTAATTTTACCTTTTTCAGATCTAACCGATTAGTTCTCTTTTGGCTTTTTTCATCATTCTCTTTGTCATCTCCATGGATCTCGCCAATTTTCTTCATCAATCATCTCATGATAGATTTGATCATTTTCATACTCTTTTTCATGATGATTTTTGAGATCTAGGGTTTTAGTTTTTGATTTGGTTATTGCCGGATGATGACGATGCTGAAATGATCGTAGTCCTTTTATGTGAGGAATGCGACTCAAGGACTGTGATTCATGACCTGATTTCAATTTTGAGAGAGGTAGGGTTTTAGAGGGGAGCTACACAGTGAGAGAAGAGATGGATATGTCCTCATAATAAGGACTACAACCGTGGATATGAGTACTGTAACCGTGGATATGAGTACTCGTAAGTGCTCTAAAAGAATAAAGTGAACATGAAAAGAAAGTCTTTTATGTGAGGACGGCGACTTAAATCGCAGTCCTTTATATGAGGATTACGACTCGCAGTCCTGAAGTTGCAGTTGCGGTTGTAGTCGAAGTTCTTCAAAGTCGCAGTTCTCACAAAATTTATGTTGTGATTCTGACAATTCTTATAAACTTGTAGTCTCGAAGTCATAATCGCAGTTGAAGTCGCAGTTATCACAAACTCGTAATTGCAGTTGCGAAGCGCTTTCAGTCGTGATCGCGAATAAAATGGGTATTTTATTCTTTTGCATTTTTGTGATTAAACCATCAGTCAAACATGTGTTTGCAATTTAGCGCCAGCAAAAAAATATGAGGCTAGGATGAATAAAAATTATAATTGAGATTTTTCCTAATTAAGTTTTACTATTGGTGGTTTCGCCTAACCCTACCTGACAAATACATAAGAGAAAAATGTATCTTAGATGCTATCTTACGGAGTTTCGTCAGATGACACATCAAAATTCTAATTTCCCTTTTATTTTTTTACAATCTAACCGCACATCATGATCTTCATATTTTAAGACGTAGACATATCAAAACTCCAATCTCTCTATTAAATTTTGAACCATTTAATACATGAGTAAAGAACTTCAAAGTACAAGATTTTTTATATGTATACATCTTAAGACATCAAGATCATAATCGATGGCGGACGTATGACGTTTTTCCAGTTTGGACATAAATATAATAAGAATTTCAGTGTGAGGGTAAACATAATACGATAAGAGAAAAAAAAATAAAATGTAATGTTACGCCCACCAAGACTTGAACTTGTGACCTCCAATAACTTAGATTTATAAGTTATCATTTAAGTTAGAGCTCAAAAAAGTCTTTATGCTAGTAAAAATAATCGGAAAAAAAGAAATTATAATCAAAAGTTATAAATTGTACATATTGTTTCATTGTTTTATAAAATCCAATGTTGGTGTCTGCACACACTAGACTGTATGTTCTTCATATCATAATATGTAGTTAGATCGTAAAAAATGATAGGGAGATGGAGTTTTGATGTGTCCTAGTCTAACGGAGTTCTATTAGATGGTATCTGAGATACTCTTCTTAAAATATCAAAAAAAAAAAAAAAAAAACACCTTTTGTATCACACATCAATAGCCATCATCTCTATGTATCACTTTTTTTTAGTTAGATTGCTAATTTGTTAGTGCGTAAAATCCGCGTCACCTCCAAACAAAATCTAATCATATATTTAGAATGTTCTTTTTGACGCAAAATCCTGTAAAAATGTTGCTTTGGGGATTCAATGTGTAACAACTGTATACAATCTTTACTGACGTTTCAGTTAGATTCCCTCATGCATGGGCAAATAAGATCAAGAAATTGACAGATAGACAGTGACACGTTAAATTTGCACATAATATTGCCGGGTCGCAACGCGAGCGGGATTAGATGAGCTTCACCATGATTGCATATTCAATCATCCTGTTCTTGTAATGTACTAGATGTTTCATTCACTAGATTTTGCAATATTCCAAATTAATCTAAACTTACATTGTTCCATCAAATGCCAAATCTGTCTTATGTTCTTCATCCTCTTGCAGGCTGCTTGTGGTACTGGCAACCTAACCAAGGAAAAGTTCAACCAAATTATCAGTAAGGTGGTCTCACCGGATAGCTTCTACGTTGGGCAAGGGGCAAGAGACGTGTTCCTGTATATCTTTGGTGTTCCAGTTCTTGCTCTGCTTGCAAAAAGGGTGATCCCAGGACCCACTCAATCGATCTCCGATGATATCGTCATCCCCGCGGCCACCACCGGAACAGTTGTCTACCTCGCCAGGACCAATAGGCTGTAAATATTACAAATGCCCAGGAAAAATTAACATTGTCCCAAATAAGACAGGACGAATTCAAGAAACTATACTGAATAAATTAATGCTTACGACTCCGTAATTCTAATGACGTTACTGAATTGCCTTGAATCACAAGGTCTAGAAATCATAATTTGTAGTGCAGCAAAAGAAAGATTACATTACAAGCATATATGCATAGTTGCCAGCTACCAGCTGTGTGCAATTCTCTCATGAGTAGCCAAGGTTGAACACAGTTTATTATTCCTACACTAGACTCTTGTGCATTTGCGACTATGAACATTCTGCTTCGTTTTGTGTTGGATCCCTGAGTGGGCGATTGTGACGGTCTCGTGGCAGCTTAATACGCCCCATAGAACCGCCGGTGGGGACGAGCTCCAGGTTCTTGCAGTTGCTTGCATAATTCGACCATGAACCCGTCAGGGTTATTGAAGAAGAGCTTATCTATTGGAGCTCCTTCCTCTTCATTGATTGTTCTTTTAATTTATGTTCATCTCTTTCAGCTTTTGCTCCACTGCGTCCATGCCCTTAGGGGTGGCAGACGGGTTACGACCCGCGAGACCAGACCCGACCCAACCCGAAGTTAGGGGGTCTGGGTTTGGGCTAATCAGGTTTGGGTCGTAATCGGTCAACCCGTCTGACTCGATTATTAAATGTGTCGGGTCGACCCGAACCCGCCAGACCCGCTTGACCCGCTAGTCCTGATTATTCTCTCTCCTCCTCGGCCTCCTCCCCTTGATCTCCTCCTCTGCCGCTCCCGCCTCCTCGCCTTCGCCTAAATCAAATTATCAAAAAATATGCGTAAGACCAATTTTGAACCCGTGGCCTCTAATGTGTGGAGTTTAGTGTGATGACTAACTATACCACCCAACAATTTGGTAATAAAGTGTAAAGAAATTGTATTTAAAATTTAATAATCGGGTCAAATGAGTCAGGTCGGGTCAACCAGACTAAGAATGGGTCTGGTCTGGGTCTGAATTTTTGACCCGTATAATAATCGGGTTGGGTCGACCCGACCCGATTATTATATGGGTCGAGCAGTAATCGACCAATTGCCACCCCTACATGCCCTCGCACTGCAATCCAATATGTCACACTCCAATCAGAATCAGGGAACAAAACTGAACAAAGCTAAGAATCTCGTGCCAAAGTTTAGGTTGTGCTTGGCAGGTTGAGTTAGCAATTAGGATTTAGTGCCTCTCGGTAGAAGAGAGAAATAAGGAGTTAGGGTTTAGCTTTTGATGTTTGATTGGAATTAAATTTAGCTAGATTGAGAGTTAGACAGAAAGGCTAATTCTAACCTTTCGGATGGAATTAGAGTTCTAGAGAATTGGCTGACTTGATTTAGAGGTGTCATAGGGGGTTACAAGGAATAGAAAATAGTTAGGAATCATCTTCTTTTGATTGTTAGAAAGAATTAGAGCTAGCTAGAGTTAGCTGGAATTAGCTCACTTCTTGAGCTAACTAACGAAAGCCACATGTGCAAACTTTATATACAAAATAAAAGGAATAAATAATTATGCATGTACCTGAATCGATACGGTCGGGCGATGCGTCGGGATCCGACCACCATCCTTCTTCTGTACCAGATGGACTCCGACGCCGTAGTTGAACAGCCACGCACCGTCGAAGTTGAGATAGGGCGGGCGGTTGATGAGGACGAAGCCAAGGACTCTCACGTAGAAAACGACGGAAGCCTGGACCGACTTGCACAGCCTGGACGCATGGTTCAGTGCCAGGGGGATCTGGGGTGTTTCATTATCTTCTTCTTGTTGCTCTTTGAAATTCTTGTCGTCTCTAGTTAGTACTCTTCTCAACTGCTGCTGCTGCTCTTCTTCAAGATCGCCCATTGTCTCTCTCGCTTGCTCAGCTCGCTTGCTCGCTCTCCGGAACAATGTTATATATGAATTGAGGAGGGGCTCAAGTGTCGAGCTAAGGAGCTTGCATGGCAATATGTCGGCAGCAGAGAAGAGGGGCGACATGAGGAGGGCTGGAAATGAGCCAGCTGGAACTGTCAGTGGCTGGCAATGTCCTATCTGTACACCTTAGGAACTAAATCAGTGCCCCCACATGAAACCAACAGGATCGCCGTATTGAATCGTCTCACTTCAATCTATGGAAAATAATGGAATAATCACCATCTTAATTTGACAGGATTGCGAAGGCAATGATGGAGATTTTTACTCTCATTGTCTTGACTAGCGTGAGTGCACGGAAGATCAGTTGTGACACTTCAGAGTCGATTCCTAAGGATGTGGTTCTTCAATTCTTAACATTATCTAAGCGAATTGATTAAAAGTTTGTGAGTTTGGATGGCCTGAATATCAATCTAAAAAGGTCAAACACGTAGTATTGAATCTCCTAAATTAGGATCATATTGTCAATCTCAGTTTCTCTACTATGTTGTTTGACTTATCAAATCACTGTTTCTAAAAGGCAACTAATTCTAAAAGGTCTGATTTAAGCATTAAATGCATGAAAGTAAAAAATCTAAGTATGAATCATTAGTGTATATATATATATATATATATATATATATATATATAGGGAGCTGATCCTCTAAGAACGGTTCTCACGGATTTCTGTGAGAACTTTCACGTGCGTCGTCAGATCTGATAGATCAAATCAAATAAAACCAGATCTCTATCAGATCCGACGGCCCATGTGAAAGTTCTCACAGGAATCCGTGAGAACCGTTCTTAGGGGATCAACTCGCTATATATATATATATATATATATATATATATATATATATATATATATATATATATATATATATATATATATATATATATATATATATATATGGGTTACTGTACCTCAGCCTGCGGGCTGAGAGAGTTTTCTCAGCCGGCGGGCTTGGCAACATCACCGCCCTACATCTGTCATAAATTTGGCGGACAAAATCCTGTAAAATCCCGCCCAATTTAATGCCAGTCACCTCAACATTGTATTTTTCGAAAATACCCTCCCTCACAACCTTTTACCTTATGTAAAAATTTTGTCTTTCAAAAAAATTTACAGCTCTAAAATTTCAACTGGCGGTTCTGATCCAATTAGTTCTTTTCTTTCAAAAATTTGATCCGTTTTTTAAAAAATATATTTGCAACTGATGGCGCCTAAGAAAACATCTGTAGAAAAAAGTTACTAAATCATCCGTTATTTCTGAGGTCGCATGTTTTTTATTTTTTTTAAATCTTGGAACCCATGGTCGCAGTTAAGAAAGAGATTTTCAAACTTTAGACGATGAATAAATTTTAAAATTTATAAAATTTGTAACACGACGATAAAGGTCCCAATGCGACTATGGTCGCAATAGTGTATTAAAATGAAGGTTGCGACTTTCGTCGTAGTTGTTGGCAGCAGTCTTAAATAAAATATCAAAACTGCGACCTTGGTCGCAGTTGATGGCGGCAATCTTAATCAAAAACAATACTGCGACCTTGGTCGCTATGCATCTTAATATACAGGAAACACCTACCTAACGTACTGCGACCTAAGTCGCAGTCCATGTAATGCGACACTAGATTGCAATTGCTGGGAATCTTTATCAATAACAAGGTCGCAGTTGATGGCGGCAATCTTAATCAAAAACAATACTGCGACCTTGGTCGCTATGCATGTTAATATACAGGAAACACCTATCTAACGTACTGCGACCTAAGTCGCAGTCCATATAATGCGACACTAGATTGCAATTGCTGGGAATCTTTATCAATAACAAAACTGCGACCTTGGTCGCAGTTTAAATGTACACTGCGACCAAAGTCTCTGATTACATTATATACAAAAAAATTTTGTAGCAGTAAAACTTTAAAGTACAACTACATACAAAAATAATACAGTAGAAATCAAAGAATAATAATAAATCTGATTATAATGACACGCCAGTGGCAGACTGCGACTTAATCTCTCTACACTGTGCGACCCTGCTCGCACTTCATAAAAAATTGAAGTCTTTGTTCCTTCGAAATGGAGGCAACCCAAACCTACTTCTTCTACCAATAAAAAAATAAATAGTAAGAATTTTAAATATTAATCGTTATAAAAAATGATTAACATGTTTAATGTAATACCAGTAACGGACAACCAGTCCTGTAATGGCCCAGCTCTTGGCAGTTACCACATCTTCGATGCTTAACTTCCTTCTGATATATAGAATCTTCAAAACCAGACTTAAGCCTGGATGCAGCTCTAGGCCTCCCCTTGGTTGGTACAGGACCAATTGGATCACGTATATTCAATTCTTCACCATCTTGCAATACGACAACGGATCCACTGGAACCAACCGCAGTTTTAGGCTGTGTTGAATGATCATTTCCTGACATGGCTCTGTATTCTCTAGTGGTATCTTGGGCAAAAATTTCCAAAACTGCCTCCAACTTTGAAAGATTTTCATCAGAATCAGCAACCATGTCCAGAATTGCATTAAATTTTGAACGAACTGTCCACAACCTAGCCGTCCGTAGAGTGCCTTGACTGGGA
Source organism: Agave tequilana (assembly GCA_038442645.1). NCBI lineage: Eukaryota > Viridiplantae > Streptophyta > Magnoliopsida > Asparagales > Asparagaceae > Agave > Agave tequilana. The sequence continues at coordinate 50,166 of JAVJIF010009173.1, read as the reverse complement.
AAAGGCTTCATTCCATTTTCAATTGCAACGTTTTTGTAACGAGCATCCAACCTCCATCTCTGAAGTATATATGATTCCGGTATATGTGTAGCGTGATTGCGCCACAAAATACACAGAATATGTCTACATAGGATACCCTCTGTTTCAAATAAAGAGCAACTGCAAGAAACATGAAGTTCCTCTCGCTTATCATAAATGACCTTTCCCAACTGTCTTTTGATTCTGAAAAATTACCAATCAAATATATTGATCCAGGTTTGTCATGTTCCACCTCTTCTGAAAACAGTGTCATTACAACTGCCCATTCCTTTTGGAACAACTGAAAAATCTTTGGTGTATACAACTTCGAAACCTGTATCTCATATGGATTGGATGTACAATTGGGCACAGAATTCAAACCCCTAAAATCTTGAAGAGATTCAGATGTACGACGGGAAACAACAGCTTTATCATATTGGTGAACAAATTTCACTAGTTTAGTGTTTGAGTTAACAAAACCATCAAAGAAGGAATTAATACTCTCGGACCTCTGACTGGTTGTCATTCCAGCACAGAAAACATCCTTGAGATATGCATTAACCCAATGTCCACGAAGCCTGTACATCTTCATCAACCAACTGTCATCTTCTTCTTCTAACTGATATTTTTCATTCATCAGACGTCATCGTTCCTCATAAGTGCTTATATTGCGGGAGGTGTACCAAGCATGGAAATCGGAGACCATATCTTCTCCATACTTGTTTGCCATTGGGATTTGTTGCTCGGCAATATGTTTCCGCACATGCCAGAAACAATAACGGTGCCGAGAGGTTGGGAAAACAATCTTGATGGCGTCACCAATCTGCGCATCCTGATCAGTAATAATCAGCTTCGGTTCAACTCCATGCATGCACTTGAGCCATTTTGGAATAACCAAACAAAAGTATCCCTCTGCTCATCAGCAAGCAAAGCACAGCCGAACAAAATTGACTGCCGGTGATGATTTACTCCAGTGAATGGAGCAAATGGCAAGCTCAAGTTATTAGTTCTGTATGTGGTGTCAAAAACGATCACATCACAGAACATCAGATACGAGGAAATAGCTCTTCCATCAGCCCAAAAAAATGCTTCTAAGTGTGCCCGCGTTATCGACTTCACTTGAAAAGAAGAATTCTGAATCGGTCTCGGCTTTCTCTTGAAAATATTTGATAATAGCAATAAACTCATGACCGCAGTTATTTCTACGTTGACAAGTGAAATCAATAACTTGTTGAGGGCGCACTTCTTCACAGCCTTCTCCCTGGCTCATTGCATTCACAACACGGGAAATATTTGAAGGCCGCATTCCAACATCAACCAGATTGCTCATAATGCTTCTGCTAATTGTTGAACGATGAGTCTGGTGAGAGTAATGGTAATGTACCTTATCCGGGCTTGACAATTCATATGAATGAGTATCAACAAATTTTGTGATAACCCAATGTCTTCTGTCCAAAAATAACGAAGACGGATATGCATCTCAGCAGGACAAGCTACTATAGTGTTAACTCGACGATGCACTGTAAGCCCCTCTTGTCTTTTGTCACACAATTTCTTCAGACCTTCCTTGTTGCAGCAAAATTTTCTGCAAATAATCTCATGAGGAGGCTTCCGTGACTTATCTGTACCTTTTCTTCTTACGCTAAAACCTCTATTCCTTGCAGAAGAATTGTAAAAATTGTATGCTTCCATATCCGACAGGAACTGTTTCCCTATAAACTTATCTGAGCTTCCAGACATTTCTCCATGTGCATTCATATCCTACAAAAAAAACAAATACACGAATTAAATGAATATAAAATATTTTTTAGATATCACTGTATTCTAAAATATAAGTTATATAAATGCGACAAAGGTCGCATGTTATCCGTATGAGAAGAATTCTATATTACTTCTTACTAAAGACTGCGACCTATGTCGCAGTAAATAAAAAGAAGATTTCACATACGACATGAAATCTATAATACTCCTTATTGAAGACTGCGACCTAAGTCGCAGTTATCCGTATGAAGAAATCTATATTACTCCTTACTAAAGACTGCGACCTAAGTCGCAGTTATCCGTATGTGAAGAAATCTATAATATTCCTTACTAATGATTGCGACCTAAGTCGCAGTTATCCGTATGTGGAGAATTATATATTACTCCTTACTAAATACTGCGACCAAAGTCGCAGTTATCCGTATGTGAAGAAATCTATAATATTCCTTATTAAAGACTGCGACCTAAGTCGCAGTTATCCGTATGTGAAGAATTATATATTACTACTTACTAAAGACTGCGACCTAAGTCGTAGTTATCCGTATGTGAAGAAATCTATAATATTCCTTACTAAAGACTGCGATCTAAGTCGTAGTTATCCGTATGTGAAGAATTATATATTACTCCTTACTAAAAGACTGCGACCTAAGACGCATACCCAAAAAAAAAAGATTTCACAGCCGTGATAATATTAAAACTTAAAGACTTCATGAAGATTAAATTACCCAATAGATCTAGAATCAATACATCTCAAGAACAAGTATACAAATGCATATACATACCTGAAGCCATTAGAAGGATTGATGAAGGTAGATTGATGAAGATCTCAGTCTCTTTCTTTTCTCCTTGCAAACCCTAATCTGTAGACTCATTTCTCTCTCTGTCTCCTTTCTTTGCACAAACCCAAAAACTGAAAATGATGGATCCCTCAAAAAGGGGGGTTTGTTTTCCTATAATAGAGGAGAGAAGAGGGTCTACGTATTAACAAATAATCACATGGAGAAAACCACTCATCATGGCCTTTTATCTCCCATATAGTTATTTAACTTATATAATAGTAACATTTATATTTGGGCATACATAAATATCAGTTAGCTATAATTTATGGAATCCAATTAACCAATAAAAGGTTAGTGGGCCACTTAATGTGAGACTAACATTCTCCCACTTGGACCACTAGCCGATTACATTACAACTTTAGAAAACAAAAAAAAACCTCATTTAAAAACATTTAACTCCATTGGATTCCATACTGAAAAACTTTGACACGTGATCACGAATTTTGAAAATAATAACTGATAAGCCCAAATAATGAGATACTGTAATACTGCAATTAGCTTGGACCACCAATGTGAGTCATAGCGGTTATACAACATTTATGTCATACTCCCTTCTACGTACCACAACACTGATAACCCTCACTAATAGAGTCTATAACCAAAACGACCCCTGTAATTTGTCTTATCAAGACTTTTCCTGTTTAACAAACATCCATACATAATATGGGCACACATAGTTGGATAACAGGAAATACAGAAACAAACTTTTATTGCGCAATAGTGTCAATTACATAAGCACCAAAACATACATTACAGATTACTCAAAAGACCCATTCTAATAACATGTTCTTTGAATGTCTTTGGAGGTAATCCCTTAGTCAATGGATCAGCAACCATTAGAGTGATACTTATATTCTCAGTTGACACTCGTTGTTTTTGAACTCTTTCTCTAACGACCAAATACTTAAGTTCCATGTGTCTGGAACCGCTAGAGTACTTTCCATTATTAGAGAAGAAAACGGCTGCTGTATTATCACAAAATATCTTTAGCGGCCTGGCAATAGAATCAACTACACCAAGTGCTGAGATGAAATTACGTAACCATAATGCATGATTCGTGGCCTCGAAACATGTTACGAACTCAGCCTCCATCGTGGATGAAGCAGTGATAGACTGCTTTACGCTCTTCCACGAGATTGCCCCACCTGCTAGCATGAATATAAAGCCTGAGGTAGACTTTCTGCTATCTGGGCAACCAGCAAAATCTGAATCCGAATAACCGATCACTTCTAACTGATCTGATCTCCTATATGTGAGCATATGATCCTTCGTCCCTTAAAGATACCGCATTACTTTCTTTGCCAATTTCCAGTGCTCCATTCCTGGATTACTCTGGTATCTTCCTAACATTCCAACTGCAAAACTGATATCTGGCCTGGTACAAGTATGTGCATACATCAAGCTCCCAACTGTTGACGCATATGGAACTTTCTGCATTTGTTCCTTTTCTAAGTCATTTCTTGGACACTGACTCCCACTTAATTTGTCACCCTTCATGATGGGTGCACAACTGGCTGAACAAAGTTCATGTGAAATCTTTTCAAGACTCGATTGATATAACCTTTCTGAGACAGTCCTAACAATCCTCGAGATCTATCCCTGAAGATCTCTATGCCAATGACATAAGCTGCCTCACCCATATCAACCATCTTAAAGTTCTTGGTAAGATAGTCTTTGGTTTCATACAGCAAACCAATATCACTACTGGCTAACAAAATATCATCCACATACAGAACCAAAAAGATAAACTTGCTCCCACTGATCTTCAGATATATACACTGATCAACAGTGTTTTCTTTAAATCCGAATGAGGTAATGGTATCATTAAACGTTATATACCATTGCCTGGAAGCTTGTTTTAGTCCGTATATGGATTTCTTTAATTTGCAAGACAAGTGTTCTTTTCCTTTCTTTGCGAACCCTTCAGGTTGCTTCATGTATATTTCCTCATCCAAATTTCCATTCAGAAAAGCTGTTTTCACATCCATTTGATGTAACTCTAAGTCATAATGAGCTACAAGGGCCATAATGATTCTAAAAGAGTCCTTCTTTGATACTGGAGAGAAGGTTTCTCTATAATCAATGCCTTCTTTCTGAGTGAAACCTTTAGCCACAAGTCTGGCCTTATATCGTTCGATATTGCCTTTGGCGTCGCGCTTGGTCTTAAAGACCCATTTACACCCGACTTTCTTACAGTTACTAGGCAATTCAACGAGACCCCAGACTTTGTTTTGGTCCATAGATTTCAACTCCTCATTCATAGCATCAATCCATTTGCTAGAATCATTACTTTCGATGGTTTGTGAAAATGAAACTGGATCTTTATTAATCCCAATATCGAAATCAGATTCTTATAGATACACACATAATCATCTGAAATGGCAGATCTTCTTTCCCTCTGAGATCTCCTCAAACCTGCCGGTTGTGGTGGTTCTACAACATTTTCAGTGGCGATATCCTCATGAAGTGGTGAACCATTATCATTATGTTGTTCTGGTGACTCAACTTGATGATCAAGCTGAGGGACAACAATTTCTCTTGAAGGAAAGGGTATTGGGATATTTACCCTTATCACCTCAAGATCCACCTTTCTTGGTTCATCACTCCCACTAATTTCGCCATTCTCAAGGAATCTGGCATTACCAGTTTCAACAATTCTGGTATTATGGTTAGGACAATAGAATTTATACCCTTTAGACTTATCTGGATAACCAATAAAATACCCAGATATGGTCCTGGAGTCTAATTTCTTTTCATGTGGATTATATATTCTAGCCTCTGCTGGACAACCCCAAACATGTAAATGTCTTAAACTAGGTTTCCTACCAGTCCACAACTTGAAAGGAGTTGTTGAGACTGCCTTATTAGGAACCCTGTTCAAGATATACATAGCAGTCTTTAAGGCTTCATTCCACAATGAATTAGGTACATTAGAGAAGCTCATCATGCTCCTAACCATATCCATAAGTGTCCGGTTTCGCCTTTCAGCAACTCCATTCTGCTGAGGCGTACCTGGCATTGTGTATTGAGCACAAATGCCATGCTTTTCTAGAAATTTGGCAAATGGGCCAGGATTCTGTTCTGACTCATCGTATCTTCCATAATACTCACCACCTCGATCTGATCTCATGATTTTAACTTTTCTATCTAATTGTCTCTCGACTTCTGTAATGAACACCTCAAGGATGTCAACAGCCTGAGATTTTTCATGAATTAGATATACATAACCATAATGAGACAGATCGTCTATAAAGGTGATAAAGTATCTCTCTCCCATAAAACATGGAATAGAGAGTCGTCCGCAAATATCTGTATGAATAATCTCAAGAAGCTCTTTGCTTCTTATGGCACCTTTCTTGGTGTGTTTGGTTTGCTTTCCTTTTATGCAATCCACACACAATCCAAAATCAGTGAAGTCTAGGTTATCCAAAATCCCATTCTTCACTAATCTTACAATTTTATCCCTGAAGATATGCCCCAGTCGTCTATGCCACAAGATAGAAGATTTTTCATCAATTAAGCCACGTTTAGAACCAACATTCGAATACAGGGTTAAAAGAGATTGTGCAAACTCATAATTCAAGGAAATTTTATATAAACCATCACATAAACTCCATGTCCAACCGAAATTGAATTAAACATCAAATTGAGTTTTCCACAACTAAATAAAACTGAATATCCAGCAACATCTAATTTGGATAAAGACATTAAGTTCCTAGAAATCGAAGGTACATAAAAAGTGTCTACAAGATCCATCTGATGACCCGTCTCTAAGAGTAGGCGATAAATTCCAACAGTCTCTACCTCCACTTTGAGACGGTTCCCCATAAAGATAAATCTTTCACTTTCCTTCGGTTTCCTGATTGTAAGGAATCCCTGCATTGAATTAGTTATGTGAGTTGTGGCTCCAGAGTCAATCCACCAAGTATTAGAAGGAACTTCAGCAAGATTTGATTCATAACATACAAAAGAAAGATTATACTTTTCTTTTCGAACCAAGCCTTTCTCTTGTTGCAATCCTTCTTCACATATCCTTTTCTGCCACAAAAGTAGTATTTGACAGTGAAACACTTTCCATGACCCTGGCTACTTTTCCCAGGTTCATTCCCTTTCTTCGGTGGAAACCTCTTACTTCTTCCATACTTTCCTCTCTTATGTATAGCTCCTTGAGTTACTGCCAACACCGAGTGATGTCCTTCTTGCCTCAGTCTCACTTCCTCATGAACGCACATATTAGTCAGTTCATTCAGATTCCACCTATCCTTATGAGTATTATAGTGAATCTTGAATGGTCCGAATTGAGAAGGAAGTGAGTTGAGGATGAACTGTACCAAGAAGGATTCATCTACTTTCATTCCCAGTATTCCTAACTTTGCAGCTTTATCAGTCATATTTAGGATATGTTGTTGGACTCCTCTACTACCATCATATTTCATGGTAGTTAACTCAGACATAAGAGTGCCAGCCAATGACTTATCAGCAGATTTAAAACGGTCTTTTACAACAGTTAAGAGTTTTGAAGCGTTAGCAGTCTGAGGGAGTGAAGTTTTGATATTGTAATACCCCGTTCCTGGAATACGTACTTAGTTGCGTATTCAGTTTTTCGATCGTATTTTTTCAATTTACTTCCTGTATTTGATCGATTTCAGTTTCAAATATTATTTTCCAATATTTTAGATTTTATATGATTTTCTGGAATTTTCCTGAATTAATTGAAAATCTTCAAAACCGGTGTCGACCAGTGTCGCTGATCGATTCCCAGATTTTTATCTTACAAACAGTTAGGAAATTCTAGAAAGTCCTTTAGGCATTATTTCTTAGAATCGTATTTCTTACCTAAATACTTTTTCTGGGAATTTTATGATTTTATGAAAATTCCACCGGAGTCGGTAGCTAACTGATTCCGGGATTTTTAGCTTTAAAACCATAAATTATTTCTCCAAACGAATTTCACCATGAGTCTTAAAATATTATTATTGATTTTTGGTAAATTTTACGAGTCGTTCCAAGATACTTGATTTCGGGACGATTTCGGTATTTTCCGAAATGTTTTCCGCATCTTCGACTTAAACCCGGGAAATTGTCTTTTCAATATTTTCATTTTCCAAGCCAAAGAAAATATCTTCTCCTTTTTTAAATTCTTTTCTTTTCCTTTTTCTTTATTTCTCTTCCTTCCTCCACAAGCCACAAGATTTTCCAATTTTCCAAAATTCCAACCTTTTCCAAAATTCCAACAAACTCCACACACTTCTACCATTAATGCCCTCTTTCTCTCTCTCTTCCATGGCGGCCAAGTGGCCAAAAGAGGGACACCTCATCCTCTCCTATTTGCAAAACCCCCCTCTCTTCTACATAAATTGCACCTCCTTCACAAAATCAAAATCTTATATAAACTTTTCCTTTACATTTTTATTTCTTTTCTTCACTTCAACAAAGATTTGGCCTTCACCAAAATCCCTCCTTCACCTCAACCCCAACTCCAAAAACACCACAAAGTCATCATCTCCATCTCAAGCAACTACAACTTTTGGATTGGGATCGTGTCTATTATCGCCGAGGATCAAGTTTGTCGGCAACGCTCCTTTCGAACGCGTATAGCTCCAATTAACCATTCGTGTGAGTATTTTTACTCACCAAGACTTGTAAACTTTTTAGTATACTTGTGTTTACAATTCATGTACACTTGTGCCTTCAAAATCATGCTTTTGGCCTTCAAATTCAACCATCAAATTCTGTTCTGTACCCGGTTTTCAGACCACGATTAGTCGACTTGACCTAGGAGTTAGTCGACTTGAAATCCTTATTTGAAACGACCCCTGTTCTGAAACACAGTTTTAGTCGACTTATCTTGATTATTAGTCGACTAACTTTTCCTGAAAATAAACCCCAACTCTCTGGAAATCACTGTTAGACGACTTACCTTAACTATTAGTCGACTGTAGATCATTGTTAGTCGACTACTCTTTCCACCTAGTCGACTAACTTTTCCTGAAACAGAATTCCAACTCTCTGGAACCCAGTTTTAGTCGACTAGTCCAGACTGTTAGTCGACTAGAGACCACTATTAGTCGACTAACCATTCCACCTAGTCGACTAATTTAGGCTGTTTATTATAGTTGATTTCTTTTCTGAATTTGGATCATACCCTTGATACATGTGGGATATATTATTCTTGTTTATGCTTCATGAATGGTACTTCATGACCTGTTACTTGATGGATGTTACCTCTTGTTACTTCATGGCTTGTTATTGTATATTCTCATTTCATAACTTGTTAATTAATGAATATCACCACTTATCATGCTATCTCTTAACACCAAGTATGATACACTTGACTTTTGTATAAAATGGACCAACTTACATTGGGTCGGGGGAAAACATGTGGATATCAATATGTGTTCATGTTTACAGTGGTATTAGGTATGTTGTGCAACTATATTTCCGGTCTGACCTGAGGGCCTCCAGGGGACCGAGGGGAGTGCTTGCTCCCTCATTACTGGTACCATCATGATAAAGGGCATACATAAGTCCCTCCTGTTAGCCTAGAGGCTGGTTTCCGTCACCAAGCAACGGAACAATCCTGGACCGTTGTCCCGGGCATGTACGGGACCCACTGTAAACATAGTTCGTTGATAATCCCGCTGGTTTCCAATAACAACCTTTCTTTACTAGGATATGGATCTATGTGCCCTGGGACGCTGGGTCACATAGCTAGATATCACAGTAAGACAAGTAATAATAATAATAGACTCTAACTGTGGATTCATTGTATTTGACTTTATCTCTTCATGCTTTCATTTCTTGCTAATTGATATTCATTATGTTGTTCTATCTTTCTTATTCATGTCTCTTAGCCATTTGGCTGTAGTCTGTTCATTGTTGGGAGGTCCTGACTCCTTGGATTTGTATGTTCAGGTTCTGAAGCTTGGATCGAAGTGGAACCGTCCACAGAAGATCAAGCTTTTCTTAGTAAGCTGGCAGACTAGCTCCAGTCCTTGTGCCAGATCTCTCTCTTTGACTCACGGGATCTTCATCCTACTCGTGAGCATTTTGTGTTCATATTGTATCTTTACTTTTGGACTTGGTTGTGATAAAAGATACATGTAATGTGTAATATTTTATCATATCTTGTGATAACTTGTACTTGTACTTTTAAGTTGGCATATGTATGTATATCACGCTTTGTCGTGTACTCTGATCCTTGTTGTACTAAATGCTTAGCGTATATACGTGGGGGCATTTTCTGACCTACGTATATACGTCGCAGTGACGTCTCCGTATCCGTGGAATCGGGGCGTTACAGGTTGGTATCAGAGCCAGGCTCTCACACCTATAGTACAATCAAGAAGCAAATTAATGAAATTTGCTAATGCCAACTATAATGTACAAAGTTATCGAGTCCTTCTTGATTCCTTCCCTTGTGTCCTAAACTCCTTCCATTTTTCCAATTCCAGTTATCTTATCCCAATTCGGTATGGAGAGAAGGACGGGTCGTAATAATTCTGGACAAATATCGAATGGACCTGCGGGAGAGAATACCGATATTCTGAGGGTCATTCAGACGATGATGGAGAACCAGCAGCAACAGACGGAACTCCTCCGGCGAGAGTTGACAGCTCCAAAGGAACAGAGGCCGGGAAATATTTCAGACTTCAGACGGCTGCAACCAGCCATATTCACGGGTGAAGAGAAACCCCTGGATGCTGAGCAATGGCTAACAGATACCTCAGACTTGTTGAATGCAGCTCGAGTTCCAAAGGAGGATCAGGTGGAGGTTGCTAAGATTCAATTGAAGGATATAGCCAGAACATGGTGGCTAGCTGAGGAGGCAAGATTGGAGAAGCCTGTCACCTGGGACACATTCTCCAAGAGTTTCTATAGCAGATTCTTCCCTGCCACTGCTCAGAAGGACATGGAAGAGCAGTTTATCCGACTTCAGCAATGGAATAGGTCCGTGGACGAGTATGCCGCGGAATTTCTCAGACTTAGCCGCTTTGCTCCATACATGGTAACTGATGAGGAGAAGCGGGCAAGTAGATTTCAGCAGGGCTTGCAGATGGACATCCAGGTCTTCTTAATGCCCCAGCAGCTGAAGACTTATTCAGAAGTTCTCACCATAGCTCGAGAAGTGGAGCGTGGGCTAGAGAAGAAGCAAGTGAACCAGATGAGGAACCAGGCCATGAAGAGGCCATTTCCACCAATAGGAAGAGGAGGCCCATACAGAGCAGCAAAGGTTCAGACAATGAGGCAACCATTCCGACCAGCTCCTTACCAGACGGCCCAACCATTATCCTTCTGTAGCTATTGTCAGAAACCAGGTCACATTCGACAGAATTGCCGTAGGGCAAATGGATTATGCTTGGTATGTGGTTCCCGAGACCATTCCATAGAAGCCTGTCCACACAGAAGAATGGGGATAGCCGGCCAAGCTTTGCCAGCACTACAGGGACCAAATGGACAGAGATCACTTCCAGGGCCACTTGGACAGAGGAACCAAGGACCGATGATCAGGAGAGCTCCTCCCCCTCCTCCACAATAAGCTATTCGCCCAGTCCAAAGAGGAGCTAGGACTGCTGCAGGGCGTGGAAGGGGACAAGCTTACAACTTGACGGAAGAAGAGGCTGAGACTTCTGAGGAAGTGATAACAGGTAAAATCAGGGTACACTCAAAACCTGTTTTAGCCCTCTTCGATTCAGGAGCTTCTCATTGTTATATCTCAGATCATTTTGTGGCATTGCATTCTATACCTGTTAGATCTTTAGACCACAAATGGGAGATTAGTACAGGGAATGGAGTAGTCATATCTACTAGAGTTTGCACTGATTGTCCAGTAGAACTTTGTAACAAGACCTTGGCCATAGATATGCTCGTACTAGACACCAAAGGGTACGACGTAATCTTAGGCATGACCTGGCTCAGTCAATATTATGCAGTTATTGACTGTAGGGAGAAGAAGATTAATTTCAGAATCCCTCTTCAGCCTGAATTCCAATTTAGTGGGGAAGTGAAGTCTACCAAGAGAAAGGCTCGGATGACTAGTTCAGAGATTCAGAAGGGCACATCGGTGTGGGATGAATTCCCGGGAGTGTTTGCTGAAATCTCAGGACTTCCACCTGAAAGGATGATTGAGTTCTCTATTGGTACTGTGCCTGGAGCAGCTCCTATATCCAAGGCTCCGTACAGGATGGCACCGACGGAGTTAGAGATTCTAAAGAAGCAGCTGCAGGAATACTCTGATAAGGGATTGATTCGGCCAAGCACTTCACCATGGGGAGCTCCAGTATTATTGGCAAACAAGAAGGATGGTGGTAAAAGGCTTTGTATTGATTATAGAGAATTGAACAAAGTTACCATCAAGAACAAGTATCCCTTACCTAGGATTGATGATCTGTTTGATCAGCTTCATGGAGCCTGAGTATTCTCTAAATTAGATTTACAATCGGGTTACCATCAGCTTAGGGTGAAGAAAGAGGATATTCCGAAGACGGCATTCAGGACCCGTTATGGCCACTATGAGTTTCTAGTTATGCCTTTCGGAGTCACCAATGCCCCTGCAGTTTTCATGGATTTGATGAACAGAGTGTTCTCGCCCTATTTGGATCAGTTTGTAGTTGTTTTTATAGATGACATCCTGATCTATTCAAAGAACAACAGGGAGCATGCAGAACACTTGAGGATAGTATTGCAGACTCTCCAGCAGGAGCAGCTTCATGCTAAGAGGAGCAAGTGTGACTTTTGGTTGGACAGTATAGCCTTCCTTGGACACATGGTTTCAGCAGAAGGAATTTCAGTTGATCCCAGCAAAGTCCAGGCAGTGAAGGATTGGCCTATTCCCAAGACGGTGACTGAGATTAAGAGTTTTATTGGACTAGCCGGATATTACAGACGCTTTGTCCAAGATTTCTCTAAGATTGCAGCCCCGTTGACCAAGCTCACCCGGAAAGGGGAAAGGTACATATGGATAGAAGAATGTACTGCAGCCTTTGAGCAATTGAAGCATAGACTCATTTCAGCTCCAATCTTGAGGACTCCCTCAGGAAGAGGAGGGATGGTCATATTCAGTGATGCATCAGGAAAAGGCCTGGGGTGTGTACTAATGCAACATGATCATGTTATAGCTTATGCATCCAGACAACTGAAGCTTCATGAACGGAATTACCCAACTCATGACTTGGAGCTAGCAGCTGTTATATTTGCCTTAAAGATCTGGAGGCATTATCTTCTGGGAGACAAAGTGTTGATATACATGGATCACAAGAGCCTCAAATATATTTTCACACAGAAGGAATTGAACATGAGGCAGAGGCGGTGGCTGGAGCTAATGGCGGACTATGATATAGACTTGCAATATCATCGGGCAAGGTCAATACAGTTCCAGATGCACTGAGCAGGAAGCCAGAGAATAGAGTACTAGTCCAACTTACTCAACAGAACGAGTTGATCCAAGACATCATAAGATTGGACTTGATGATAGTTCAAGGAACTGATAAGGCAGGACAGTTCATGACCTTGCAGATTCAGTCAGCATTGATAGATGAGATCAAGGAAGCTCAAAAGGAAGACCCCAGATTACAGCAATTCCGAGCTCAAGTAGAGGCTGGATTGAGGACTGATATCAGTATTCATCCGATGATGCCTTGTATTTTGGTAGCAGACTTTGTGTTCCCCAAGGAGAAGTTCGACAGAAGATTCTAGCAGAAGCACACAGTTCAGCCTATTCCATACACCCAGGGGGAAACAAAATGTATCAAGACATAAAGAAGCAGTTTTGGTGGAATGCTATGAAAAGGGAGATAGCCCAGTATGTAGCCAAGTGCTTAGTTTGTCAGCAGATAAAGATAGAACATCAGAGGACAGCTGGACTTCTACAACCCTTACCAATACCCGAATGGAAGTGGGAGCACATCACCATGGATTTTGTTACGGCATTACCTCGTAGTCCTAAGGGTAATAATGCTGTATGGGTAATCATTGATCGCCTCACCAAATCAGATCACTTCATACCGTTCAGGGTAGGTCAGACAACAGAGGTTTTGGCAGACAAGTACATGAAGGAGATAGTTCGCCTACATGGAGTTCCAGTTAGTATTGTATCAGACAGAGACACAAGATTCAGATCACATTTCTGGGAAAGTCTCCAAGACAGTTGTAACACCCCGTTCCCGGAATACGTACTTAGTTGCGTATTCGTATTTTTCGATCATATTTTTCGATTTACTTCTTGTATTGTTTTGTATTATGAATTATACATATGAACGTTTTGTCTTGGATTTGGATTCGTGGACTCGGAGTCAGCCCTAGTCTGAACCGAGGGCCCGATCCTAGAGTATTACTCGATTTGGTCTTTTTACTATTCCGATTTGACCGATTTCAGTTTTGAACATCGTTTTCCAATATTTTAGATTTTCTATGATTTTCTGGAATTTTCCTGAATTAAATTGGAAATCTTCAAAACCGTGTCGACCAGTGCCGCTGACCGATTCCCAGATTTTTAATTTACAAACTAATTAGAATTACTAAAAGTGTCTTTAGACATTATTTCTCAAAATCACATTTCCTATCTAAATACCTTTTCTGAGGATTTTACGAATTTATGAAATTCCACCGGATTCGGTATCGGCCAGTATCGCTGGTTGATTCCAGGATTTTTAGTTTACGATCAGGATTGAATTTCTAAATTCCGCTTTCACTTTACTTCTTAAAATCATATTTTCTTCTTTAATACATTTTTGGGATTTTTCAGAATTTATCAAAATCCGACCGACCCGGTGTGGACCGGTATCGGCGGCTGACTTCCAGATTTTTAATTTGAAAACGGGATTTTATTTTGGAAAATCGATTTCATATCATTCCTCAGGATGACGTTTTCTACCTCCGGTATTTTTGGGGATTTTTCTGGAACAGTCGATTTTCGCGGCCATATTATAATATTATTATTTTCCAATCTTTCTTTTCTTTCTTTCTTTTCTTTCTTTCTTTTCTTTCTTTCACCCATCAACCCCGCAGCCATCTCCCCCACGTGGGAGACACCCCTTCATTAATTCCTCCCCATCACATCCCCATCACCATCACACTCTCTCTCCTTTCTTTTTCCTTTTCTTTTCTTTTTCCTTTCTTTTCCTTCATTCTCTTCTTCTTCATTTTCTTCTCCTCCAAGAGAGGGCCGAAACCCCCACCTCCGGCCACCATCACCGCCGGCGTCTCCGGCCACCACGACGCCGGCGAGGAAGACCCCCAACTCCGGCCTCTCTCCTTTTCTTCTCTTTTCTTCCCTTTTCTTTTCTTTCTATTTTCTTTCTTTCTCTCCCTCCTCTTCACCCACTCTCTTCCTCACTGTCGGGGTGGCCAACGGCCACCCCTGGCCTGCGCCTGTGACCGAGGGCCGGCGAGCCCCCGGCGATCCCCTTTGCCCTTTGGCCGCACTTATGCGGCCAGAGTTGGGCCCGGCCAGGGCAGCATGCCTGGCCGTGGTTTGCTGGTGGGAGGGGGGCTGCTGCCCCCTCCCTGTCTCTCCCCTGGGGTGGCCCCCGGCCACCCCAGCTCCAGCGCCCCGCCGGCGCTCCGCCGGCGGTGGCTGCCTCGCCCGGCCAGGGCCTCTGGCCGGGGCTCTGTTGGAGGGAGGGGCAGCAGCCCCCTCCCTGTTTTCTTCCCTAGGGTGGCCTCCGGCCACCCCAGCTCCGGCGCCCCGCCGGCGATTCGCCGGCGGTCGGCGACCAGGTCCGACCAGGGGGCTTCCAGCCCCCTGCGCGTGTGAGAGGGGAGCAACAGCTCCCCTGCTCCCTCTTTCTCTCTCTCCCTGCGTTTCTCTCTTTCTCTCTCCCTGCGTTTCTCTCTTTCTCTCTCTCCCTGCGTTTCTCTCTCTCTCTCTCTTGCGTTTCTCACTCTCTCTCTCTGCGTTTCTCTCCCCTCTCTCTCTCTCATGTATTATCTCTCTTTCTCTCTCCTGAATCCTCTCTCTCCTATCCTCTCTCTCCTAATTTAATCTCCCTCTCCTCCCTAAATTCTCTCTCTAGAACTCCTTCTCTCTCTGTTGTATTTACCGACGCGGATCTCTCCCCCCGCGTCCAGGCAATCCGTAACGCGGCCTCCGCGTTAATGTATCGACGCAGCGCGGAGCCAACGCCCGCGTCTGTGTCCCTCTCGTGTCGTCACGACGCAAAGTTAACTCCCGCGTATGTGATCTCCTCGTGCTAACGCGACGCAGACCCCACGACCGCGTCTGCTATTCCTGCGTCTGTGATTCCCGCGTCTGGTACTTCTTGCGACGCGAACCCCGCGTCTGTGATTCCTGCGTCTGCTATTTCCGCGACGCGACTCCCGCGTCTGCGAACCCCGCGTCTCACTTTCCAAACCCGCGTTTCCTTGTGCCCTCTCTCCTTCCATATGCTTCTCTCTCTAGGCTTCTAACTCTTTCTCTCTCCTCTTCACTTTCTCTCTCCTCATAAGTATATATTATTTTATGGCGCATACGCGAGTTCCATGGATTCCAGACTTTTCGGCTTTCCGGTGATTTAGGCGAGTGTCCTCGCTCTCGCCTCTATTTGGGTTTTCCCGCTTCGTCGGGTCGACATGTATTTTATTTCATGATTTCTTGTATTATGTATTGGGCTGAGTCCCTGTATCTGTGTATGGCCGAGTGCCAATATCTGGACATGTATTGCTCTGTGACGAATGCTTGTACTAGGGTAGTTTTCATTCTTGTACATATACCATGCCTGTGATGTATTGTACTGCCTTATACCATACTTGGCTTCCGGACCCTTCAACCTCCGGTCACTCACTATCTCGAAAGAGAGGTGATTGGGACCGGCAGGTCTCTCAGTTCAGCCTCCGGTCCCTCACTGTCTCGAAAGAGGCGTGATTGGGATCGTCAGGTTTCTCAGCTCCGCCTGGTGAGCATGCTTAGCACTCAGTGCTTTATTCACTAAATTCGTTTAGGCGAGTTGCTGCCGGATTCTCCACTCGTATCTTAATCCGAGTGCCCCGGTAGCCTCGCAGAGCGTATTAGTGTCTAAACTCTGTTCACTGCCTGTGCCTCCAGCTTGTTCAGCTTGCCTGGTTATCATGATCAGCGTTCAGCGCTTTACCACTAGATTCGTCTAGGCGAGTTGCTGCCGGATTTACCGCTCGTACTTCAGTCGAGTCGTCCCGGTAACCTCGCCAGACGCTCCAGTGTTAAATACTGTTTGCTGTCTGTACTTCCAGCTTGCTCAGCTCCGCTTTGTTGTGCTCAGCTACTATTCTACCACCGTGCCATTTCTTCATACCTGTCATTTATGCATGTTACTATTTAACACATGTATATCACCTGTCAACTGATTCGCTATCACCTAACACCTGACATGCTACTTCTTGGCAAGGCCCCTTGTTATGATATGACTTGCCACCGGATTATTATCAATCTCTTGACATGACTTGTCACCTGCCAAATATCATCATCCTGTCATGCTATCACTTGACACCCAGCATGATATACTTGACCTGTGATTATCACATTTACGGGAACCCTGTCTTGTTATCCTGTACTATGTACAGTGACCTGATATCCTGTATCATGATCAGTGACCTGTTATCCTGTATTATATACAGTGACCTGAACTCCTGAATTCCTGATCATGTCCTGCTCTTGTTATTCCCGTAAATTGATAATTAATCTAATAATTCATAAAAGGAACAACTTGCATTGGGTCGGGGGAAACTTGCGGATATCAATATGTGTTCGTGTTTACAGTGGTATTAGGCATGTTGTGCAACTAAAACTTCCGGTCTGACCTGTGGGCCTCCAGGCGACCGAGGGGAGTGCTGGCTCCCTCCTCCTGATACTATCATGATAAGGGCATACAATAAGTCCCTCCTGTTAGCCTTGCGGCAGGTTCCGTCACCAAGCAACGGAACAATCCTGGGCCGTGGTCCCGGGTATGTACGGGACCCACTGTAAACATAGTTCGTTGATACCCCCGCTGGTTTCCAATAACAACCTTGCTTTACTCAGATATGAATCTATGTGTGCTGGGACGCTACTTCACATAGCTAGATATCAGGGTAAGACGAGTAATAATAAAGTGTCTAATAACCGGCTCTTTAAGTTGTAAGTAGAGGTATGTGGAATGGCACGCATACTGAAGCCTGCGACTTAAATGGCTATGAATCTGTGATATGCCTTACCATATTGCTTGTACTGGTTTTACATCAGATTTCCGGTTTTATGATTATTATTATATTAACTGCTCAGGCTCTGCTTTATCCCTTGTATCCATCTGCCTCCTGTTCATTTTCTTATCATGCCCTGAGTGCAGTCTGGTTGTATGTGCTTAGATTATGGTGACATAAGATAAGGGTATATAGATGAGGGTTTCCTTGTTTGGATTATTCCTTCGACGTACTAGTCTTATGGAGCCGTGATCTGAAACCATACAATCAGATTTGCTCGTCCTCGGCTTTATTCGGTTTTACCGCTATACCTGTGCTTACCCTTGCTCGCCACTTGGCTTTTGCTTCACCACTCGCCTGGGGAGTTTCATCTGACTCCCCTGGATTCTCATGTCCAGGTCATGGAGCTTGGAGCGTGTGGATTCTCCCAGTTGCTAATCAGAGTGGCGCAGCGAAAGCGTGGACCTCCAGCATACCGTCCGGAACTCCATCCTTCTAGGCCCCCTGTGTGCCTCTCGAGTTTCCTTTAGTAAACTCGTGAGTGCCCTTTTGTACTATTCATCCATGTACATCTGCTTGTAATCTCGCAATTGCGCATATCAGTGATGTAATATTCATGTAATATTGGATCACCTCTGGTGATAACTTTGTAATTGTACTCATATGTTGGAATGTATAATGCACCACTTGCTTCCGTACTCTGATTCTTGCCTGTACTGATGCTTAGCGTATATACGTGAAGGTACTTCTGACTTGCGTATATACGTTGCAGTGACGTCCCCGTACCCGTGGGATCGGGGCGTTACAGGTTGGTATCAGAGCCTAGGCTCTCACCTCCTCAGTACAACCAGTCGGCAAATTAATGGTAAAGGAATTTGCAACTGGAATGCATGAGTCTTGGTTATACAATCCAACTACAAGTACAGAGTTATCCATTCTCTCTTGATAATCTTTTCCTTGAATTCTGAAGTTCTCCCATCCTTTCATACTTCAATTTCTTGTTATTCTTGGACCAACTCGGCCATGAAAAGATGGGGAAATCATAACGGTTCTGGTTCTTCCTAGGGTAACCCTAACGGAGAAATCTTGATTTAAGACTATCTCTGCAAGATATGATGAGACACGATCAAGTACAGGCGAAGGTCCCGCACCAAGGATCATTGGTTGCACTCCGGGAACAGAAGCCAGGCGACATGTTAGATTTCAGGAAATTACAGCTGGCAATCTTTTCAAGCATGGAGAAGCCCTGGGTGCATAGCAGTGGTCAGTAAACCTGATGGATCTTCTAAGTCAACTTGGGTCCCTGACGAGAACTAGGTGAAAATGATCAAGATTCAGTTAGAAGATGTAGCCTGGATGTAGTAGTTGGCGGAAGCAGCGAGACTGGGAAAGCCCACACTTGGGACTAGTTCTCGAAGGATTTCTATAGGAAGATTCTTCTCTGTAATAGCCCAGGAAGAAATGAAAAAATGATTTATCAAATTGTGGTAGGGAGATTGGATTGTAAATAAGTACACTGCAAAATTTCTAGGGCAAAGTCGGTCGTGTTTTACATGGTGGCCGATAAGGAGAACCGAGCAAGCAATATCTTAAGTGAGAAATGAAGATGAAGAGCAGGATGTTTCTTATCCCCAAGCAGCCCAAGGAGTATTCTCAAGTTCTTCAGTCATCATCCGGGAAGTGGAATGGACCCAGAGGAGAAAGATTAGGATGAGTTGCAGATGAAGTTGGTGAAGAGACCCTCTTAATTGATGGAAGTAAAGGCTCAGACAGGCCTCTGGACGCCCTACTAGCTAAGCCATCCTCTAACCCTGCCCACAACATATGACCGGTGGATATTGTCTGGAGCTGGGCATCTACAACACAACCACCAGAAAGGTTATGAATTATGTCATAC
The DNA here is from genome assembly GCA_038442645.1 of Agave tequilana. Classification (NCBI taxonomy): domain Eukaryota; kingdom Viridiplantae; phylum Streptophyta; class Magnoliopsida; order Asparagales; family Asparagaceae; genus Agave; species Agave tequilana. Next base: position 30,501 of record JAVJIF010009173.1, on the reverse strand, counting down.
ACGGGTTCAGAGATTAGTTGAAAGGTGACGGTCTGTTCAAGGAAGCAGAGAACATTACACCGATCAGATCAACCCATCCAGTATCACCGTCGTGAGGGAATCTAGGACCTACTGTCAGAATAACCTCGCATCATCCCCAGCATCCAGCAGGAGTCGTATACAAAGGAGACTAAGAGTTAGGGCACATGGTAGAAGGAGGCAAGCATGAAATCTGACTGAAGAGGAAGTCAGGATGCTCAAGATGATGGAGTAAGAACAGGAAGGATGCTCAATATCTGAAGGAGGAATCCTTGAAGGACTGACCGTAACCATTGTCCCCATTTTTAGCATGTCCGGGAGTTGGTAAACTTCTCTATATCATATCCTCCTCATTGCACTATCACCATTAATCCTAGTCCGTCCTATCTCTCTCCCTATTTCATGATTCCTATCTCTTCTATTTTTGTTATTCTGATTTATTCTGATTTTCGTGATCTTTATGCCAACTTAAGATATGTGTTGACTAGTGAGGTAACAGCCGGGCAGATGTGGTTCGTTCTAATTATGTTCTGGCGCTTCTCGACTCTGGTATATCACATTATCTTATATTAGGCAGATCTTCGGCCCCGCGTTATATTCTTATATTCTGGATACATCATGGGAGACTAGCACATCAAGCAGAGTAGTCGTCACTTATGTAAGTCGGATAGATTGCATCAATTCATTAGAAGTGTCAGTATATATAACGACATTTCAGAATCAGGACTTCTGACAGATAGAGTTATGATATTTTCTTACTCTAATAGCGATCATGATTTCTTCCACTATGATCATGGAACTCGGGTTTTCTCAGAGCTAATATGCCGTCCGATTATTATTCAGAAGACAGCATTCGGGACACGTCTCAGTTATTATAATTTCTTGATCATATTCTCAGAGCCACCAACTCCTTGCAGTTTTATTAAATTGGTGGACCAAAGGCTCCGCTAGCCTCGCCTAGCGAGGGTCGTGTTCTAGTCATCCGTGAACCTAAACGGGTGTGAGTTTCGCTGCACCCTGGTGCTTAGCATTTAGCGTTGTGTTACGCGCTGGCTTCGCCACGTGAGCTACGCCATATGCGAGCCTCGTAGAGCGTTAGCTTCGCGGCACCCTAATGTTTAACACCTGAGCTGTGTTACGCGATGACCTCATCTAGGCTTGGTTTCATCCGTGGCTAGTCCCTTCAGTGCTTAACACTCTAGCCATTCCTCGGATTTCTTCTGCCCAGCGTGCTTTCATGGATCTGCTGAACAGAGTTTCATCACTAAATCTGAGCTATCGCCATGACCCTTGTCAGTGATCCATTCCACAAATCTTGCAGGGCTCAGATATCTTCTTCCTGTTTCATCTGCAGTCAGGGTTATCCTTCATAAGTCGGTGTTCCGAATTCTTCACAGTTATTTAATATTCTGGCTACGTTTTTCGGAGTTAACAAAGCCCAGTGTACAACCCGTCGGTGATTCTGCTGCAAAAGGATAACATCTTACCATGCAGGGTTTTATATTATATTATGGATTTCAACACTATGGATTTCATCATCTCTGGCTCACAGTCTGATCGAAGTATTATTGATTATCTCACCAAGCCAGCTCACCTTATATCATTCAGAGATGGGGTAGTCTTTCGAAGTTCTGACAGCGTTCCTTTATAAGCCGACATCAGATCAGTATTATTATGGCACCGTCAGAAGATGCATATATATATATTATATATATATATATATATATATATATATATATATATATATATATATATATATATATATATATATATATATATATATATATATATATATATATATATATATACGGCAGAAGTGCAGAGATGCCTCAGTCTTGAGTTAGCCGTTCAGTCGATCTGGGAGAACGGCTCATAGTTATTCATATCTTGATTGGCATAATCCTCATTTCTATCTTTTTGTGTTCATTTCACCCCTTATCGAAATTGCGAGGACGCATTTTTTGTAAGGTGGATGGAGTGTAACACCCCGTTCCCGGAATACGTACTTAGTTGCGTATTCATATTTTTCGATCGTATTTTTCGATTTACTTCTTGTATTTGTTTTGTATTATGAATTATACATATGAACGTTTTGTCTTGGATTTGGATTCGTGGACTCGGAGTCAGCCCTAGTCTGAACCGAGGGCCCGATCCTAGAGTATTACTCGATTTGGTCTTTTTACTATTCCGATTTGACCGATTTCAGTTTTGAACATCGTTTTCCAATATTTTAGATTTTCTATAATTTTCTGGAATTTTTCTGAATTAAATTGGAAATCTTCAAAACCGGTGTCGACCAGTGCCGCTGACCGATTCCCGGATTTTTAATTTACAAACTAATTGGAATTACTAAAAGTGTCTTTAGACATTATTTCTCAAAATCACATTTCCTATCTAAATACCTTTTTCTGAGGATTTTACGAATTTATGAAAATTCCACCGGATTCGGTATCGGCCAGTATCGCTGGTTGATTCCAGGATTTTTAGTTTACGATCAGGATTGAATTTCTAAATTCCGCTTTCACTTTACTTCTTAAAATCATATTTTCTTCTTTAATACATTTTCTGCGATTTTTCAGAATTTATCAAAATCCGACCGACCCGGTGTGGACCGGTATCGGCGGCTGACTTCCGGATTTTTAATTTGAAAACGGGATTTTATTTTGGAAAATCATTTTCATATCATTCCTCAGGATGACGTTTTCTACCTCGGGTATTTTTGGGGATTTTTCTGGAACAGTCGATTTTCGCGGCCATATTATAATATTATTATTTTCCAATCTTTCTTTTCTTTCTTTCTTTTCTTTCTTTTCTCCCATCAACCCCGCAGCCATCTCCCCCACGTGGGAGACACCCCCTCATTTAATTCCTCTCCATCACATCCCCATCACCATCACACTCTCTCTCCTTTCTTTTTCCTTTTCTTTTCTTTTTCCTTTCTTTTCCTTCATTCTCTTCTTCTTCATTTTCTTCTCCTCCAAGAGAGGGCCGAAACCCCCACCTCCGGCACCATCACCGCCGGCGTCTCCGGCCACCACGACGCCGGCGAGGAAGACCCCCAACTCCGGCCTCTCTCCTTTTTCTCTTTTCTTCCCTTTTCTTTTCTTTTCTATTTTCTTTCTTTCTCTCCTCCTCTTCACCCACTCTCTTCCTCACTGTCGGGGTGGCCGACGGCCACCCCTGGCCTGCGCCTGCGACCGAGGGCCGGCGAGTCCCCGGCGATCCCCTTTGCCCTCTGGCCGCACTGATGCGGCCAAAGTTGGGCCCGGCCAGGGCAGCATGCCCTGGCCGTGGTTTGCTGGTGGGAGGGGGGCTGCTGCCCCCTCCCTGTCTCTCCCCTGGGGTGGCCCCCGGCCACCCCAGCTCCAGCGCCCCGCCGGCGCTCCGCCGGCGGTGGCTGCCTCGCCCTGCCAGGGCCTCTGGCCGGGGCTCTGTTGGAGGGAGGGGGCAGCAGCCCCCTCCCTGTTTTCTTCCCTAGGGTGGCCTCCGGCCACCCCAGCTCCGGCGCCCCGCCGGCGATTCGCCGGCGGTCGGCGACCAGGTCCGGCCAGGGGGTTTCCAGCCCCCTGCGCGTGTGAGAGGGGAGCAACAGCTCCCCTGCTCCCTCTTTCTCTCTCTCCCTGCGTTTCTCTCTTTCTCTCTCTCCCTGCGTTTCTCTCTCTCTCTCTCTCTCTTGCGTTTCTCACTCTCTCTCTCTGCGTTTCTCTCCCCTCTCTCTCTCTCATGTATTATCTCTCTTTCTCTCTCCTGAATCCTCTCTCTCCTATCCTCTCTCTCTCCTAATTTAATCTCCCTCTCCTCCCTAAATTCTCTCTCTAGAACTCCTTCTCTCTCTGTTGTATTTACCGACGCGGATCTCTCCCCCCGCGTCCAGGCAATCCGTAACGCGGCCTCCGCGTTAATGTATCGACGCAGCGCGGAGCCAACGCCCGCGTCTGTGTCCCTCTCGTGTCGTCACGACGCAAAGTTAACTCCCGCGTATGTGATCTCCTCGTGCTAACGCGACGCGGACCCCACGACCGTGTCTGCTATTCCTGCGTCTGTGATTCCCGCGTCTGGTACTTCTTGCGACGCGAACCCCGCGTCTGTGATTCCTGCGTCTGCTATTTTCGCGACGCGACTCCCGCGTCTGCGAACCCCGCGTCTCACTTTCCAAACCCGCGTTTCCTTGTGCCCTCTCTCCTTCCATATGCTTCTCTCTCTAGGCTTCTAACTCTTTCTCTCTCCTCTTCACTTTCTCTCTCCTCATAAGTATAATTATTTTTATGGCGCATACGTGAGTTCCATGGATTCCAGACTTTTCGGCTTTCCGGTGATTTAGGCGAGTGTCCTCGCTCTCGCCTCTATTTGGGTTTCCCCGCTTCGTCGGGTCGGCATGTATTTTATTTCATGATTTCTTGTATTATGTATTGGGCTGAGTCCCTGTATCTGTGTATGGCCGAGTGCCAATATCTGGACATGTATTGCTCTGTGATGAATGCTTGTATTAGGGTAGTTTTCATTCTTGTACATATACCATGCCTGTGATGTATTGTACTGCCTTATACCATACTTGGCTTCCGGACCCTTCAACCTCCGGTCACTCACTATCTCGAAAGAGAGGTGATTGGGACCGGCAGGTCTCTCAGTTCAACCTCCGGTCCCTCACTGTCTCGGAAGAGGCGTGATTGGGATCGTCAGGTTTCTCAGCTCCGCCTGGTGAGCATGCTTAGCACTCAGTGCTTTATTCACTAAATTCGTTTAGGCGAGTTGCTGCCGGATTCTCCACTCGTATCTTAATCCGAGTGCCCCGGTAGCCTCGCAGAGCGTATTAGTGTCTAAACTCTGTTCGCTGCCTGTGCCTCCAGCTTGTTCAGCTCCGCCTGGTTATCATGATCAGCGTTCAGCGCTTTACCACTAGATTCGTCTAGGCGAGTTGCTGCCGGATTTACCGCTCGTACTTCAGTCGAGTCGTCCCGGTAACCTCGCCAGACGCTCCAGTGTTAAATACTGTTTGCTGTCTGTACTTCCAGCTTGCTCAGCTCCGCTTTGTTGTGCTCAGCTACTATTCTACCACCGTGCCATTTCTTCATACCTGTCATTTATGCATGTTACTATTTAACACATGTATATCACCTGTCAACTGATTCGCTATCACCTAACACCTGACATGCTACTTCTTGGCAAGGCCCCTTGTTATGATATGACTTGCCACCGGATTATTATCAATCTCTTGACATGACTTGTCACCTGCCAAATATCATCATCCTGTCATGCTATCACTTGACACCCAGCATGATATACTTGACCTGTGATTATCACATTTACGGGAAACCCTGTCTTGTTATCCTGTACTATGTACAGTGACCTGATATCCTGTATCATGATCAGTGACCTGTTATCCTGTATTATATACAGTGACCTGAACTCCTGAATTCCTGATCATGTCCTGCTCTTGTTATTCCCGTAAATTGATAATTAATCTAATAATTCATAAAAGGAACAACTTGCATTGGGTCGGGGGAAACTTGCGGATATCAATATGTGTTCGTGTTTACAGTGGTATTAGGCATGTTGTGCAACTAAAACTTCCGGTCTGACCTGTGGGCCTCCAGGCGACCGAGGGGAGTGCTGGCTCCCTCCTCCTGATACTATCATGATAAGGGCATACAATAAGTCCCTCCTGTTAGCCTTGCGGCAGGTTCCGTCACCAAGCAACGGAACAATCCTGAGCCGTGGTCCCGGGTATGTACGGGACCCACTGTAAACATAGTTCGTTGATCCCCCGCTGGTTTCCAATAACAACCTTGCTTTACTCGGATATGGATCTATGTGTGCTGGGACGCTACTTCACATAGCTAGATATCAGGGTAAGACGAGTAATAATAAAGTGTCTAATAACCGGCTCTTTAAGTTGTAAGTAGAGGTATGTGGAATGGCACGCATACTGAAGCCTGCGACTTAAATGGCTATGAATCTGTGATATGCCTTACCATATTGCTTGTACTGATTTTACATCGGATTTCCGGTTATGATTATTATTATATTAACTGCTCAGGCTCTGCTTTATCCCTTGTATCCATCTGCCTCCTGTTCATTTTCTTATCATGCCCTGAGTGCAGTCTGGTTGTATGTGCTTAGATTATGGTGACATAAGATAAGGGTATATAGATGAGGGTTTCCTTGTTTAGATTATTCCTTCGACGTACTAGTCTTATGGAGCCGTGATCTGAAACCATACAATCAGATTTGCTCGTCCTCGGCTTTATTCGGTTTTACCGCTATACCTGTGCTTACCCTTGCTCGCCACTTGGCTTTTGCTTCACCACTCGCCTGGGGAGTTTCATCTGACTCCCCTGGATTCTCATGTCCAGGTCATGGAGCTTGGAGCGTGTGGATTCTCCCAGTTGCTAATCAGAGTGGCGCAGCGAAAGCGTGGACCTCCAGCATACCGTCCGGAACTCCATCCTTCTAGGCCCCCTGTGTGCCTCTCGAGTTTCCTTTAGTAAACTCGTGAGTGCCCTTTTGTACTATTCATCCATGTACATCTGCTTGTAATCTCGCAATTGCGCATATCAGTGATGTAATATTCATGTAATATTGGATCACCTCTGGTGATAACTTTGTAATTGTACTCATATGTTGGAATGTATAATGCACCACTTGCTTCCGTACTCTGATTCTTGCCTGTACTGATGCTTAGCGTATATACGTGAAGGTACTTCTGACTTGCGTATATACGTTGCAGTGACGTCCCCGTACCCGTGGGATCGGGGCGTTACAACAGTCTAGGAACTCGTCTGAAATTCAGTACTTCCTATCACCCTCAGACAGACGGACAATCTGAAAGGACTATCCAGATTCTTGAAGACATGTTGCGGGCTTGCATGATTGAATTCAAGGGATCATGGGAAGATCATCTTCACTTGGCTGAATTTTCTTATAATAACAGCTATCAGGCAAGTATCAAGATGGCACCATTTGAGGCATTGTATGGAAGGAAGTGTAGGTCACCGATTTGTTGGGACGAAGTCGGTGAGAGGAGACTTTTGGGGCCAGAGATCCTGATTCAGACAACAGATAAAGTCAGAATCATCAGAGATCACCTCAGGGCAGCTCAGAGTCGGCAGAAAAGTTGGGCTGACACTCAGAGAAGGCCATTGGAATTCCAGACAGGAGATCATGTGTTTTTGAAGATATCACCTACAAAAGGAGTAATCCGGTTCGGTACTCGTGGAAAACTTAGTCCGAGATATATCGGCCCATTCGAGATTTTGGACCGTGTGGGAGATGTGTCTTATCGATTGGCATTACCGCCATCGTTGGACGGAGTTCACAATGTATTCCACGTATCACAGTTGAGGAAGTATGTCAAGGATGATAGTCATATCCTGGATCACTCCGAACTGGAACTACAACCGGATTTGTCATATCAAGAGCAACCGATGGCCATTTTGGACAGAAGTGTCAAGACATTGAAGAATAAGGCAATACCATTAGTGTTGGTGTCTTGGAACAGGCATGCGCCAGGAGAGGCCACGTGGGAACGAGAGGATGTTATCCGTGAGCGTTATCCGCAACTCTTCACCACTTGATTGGTAAAATTCTTTCTTCTTATCCTTCTCTACCGTTACCTTTCATTTCCTGAAATTTCGAGGACGAAATTTTTTGCAAGGTGGATGGATTGTAATACCCCGTTCCTGGAATACGTACTTAGTTGCGTATTCAGTTTTTCGATCGTATTTTTTCAATTTACTTCCTGTATTTGACCGATTTCAGTTTCAAATATTATTTTCCAATATTTTAGATTTTATATGATTTTCTGAAATTTTTCTGAATTAATTGAAAATCTTCAAAACCGGTGTCGACCAGTGTCGCTGATCGATTCCCGGATTTTTATCTTACAAATTCTAGAAAGTCCTTTAGGCATTATTTCTTAGAATCGTATTTCTTACCTAAATACTTTTTCTGGGAATTTTATGATTTTATGAAAATTCCACCGGAGTCGGTAGCAACTGATTCCGGGATTTTTAGCTTTAAAACCATAAATTATTTCTCCAAATGAATTTCACCATGAGTCTTAAAATATTATTATTGATTTTTGGTAAATTTTACGAGTCGTTCCAAGATACTTGATTTCGGGACGATTTCGGTATTTTCCGAAATGTTTTCCGCATCTTCGACTTAAACCCGGGAAATTGTCTTTTCAATATTTTCATTTTCCAAGCCAAAGAAAATATCTTCTCCTTTTTTAAATTCTTTTCTTTTTCCTTTTTCTTTATTTCTCTTCCTTCTCCACAAGCCACAAGATTTTCCAATTTTCCAAAATTCCAACCTTTTCCAAAATTCCAACAAACTCCACACACTTCTACCATTAATGCCCTCTTTCTCTCTCTCTTCCATGGCCGGCCAAGTGGCCAAAAGAGGGACACCTCATCCTCTCCTATTTGCAAAAACCCCCTCTCTTCTACATAAATTGCACCTCCTTCACAAAAATCAAAATCTTATATAAACTTTTCCTTTACATTTTTATTTCTTTTCTTCACTTCAACAAAGATTTGGCCTTCACCAAAATCCCTCCTTCACCTCAACCCCAACTCAAAAACACCACAAAGTCATCATCTCCATCTCAAGCAACTACAACTTTTGGATTGGGATCGTGTCTATTATCGCCGAGGATCAAGTTTGTCGGCAACGCTCCTTTCGAACGCGTCGTATAGCTCCAATTAACCATTCGTGTGAGTATTTTTACTCACCAAGACTTGTAAACTTTTAGTATACTTGTGTTTACAATTCATGTACACTTGTGCCTTCAAAATCATGCTTTTGGCCTTCAAATTCAACCATCAAATTCTGTTCTGTACCCGGTTTTCAGACCACGATTAGTCGACTTGACCTAGGAGTTAGTCGACTTGAAATCCTTATTTGAAACGACCCCTGTTCTGAAACACAGTTTTAGTCGACTTATCTTGATTATTAGTCGACTAACTTTTCCTGAAAATAAACCCCAACTCTCTGGAAATCACTGTTAGTCGACTTACCTTAACTATTAGTCGACAGTAGATCATTGTTAGTCGACTACTCTTTCCACCTAGTCGACTAACTTTTCCTGAAACAGAATTCCAACTCTCTGGAACCCAGTTTTAGTCGACTAGTCCAGACTGTTAGTCGACTAGAGACCACTATTAGTCGACTAACAATTCCACCTAGTCGACTAATTTAGGCTGTTTATTATAGTTGATTTCTTTTCTGAATTTGGATCATACCCTTGATACATGTGGGATATATTATTCTTGTTTATGCTTCATGAATGGTACTTCATGACCTGTTACTTGATGGATGTTACCTCTTGTTACTTCATGGCTTGTTATTGTATATTTTCATTTCATAACTTGTTAATTAATGAATATCACCACTTATCATGCTATCTCTTAACACCAAGTATGATACACTTGACTTTTGTATAAAATGGACCAACTTACATTGGGTCGGGGGAAACATGTGGATATCAATATGTGTTCATGTTTACAGTGGTATTAGGTATGTTGTGCAACTATATTTCCGGTCTGACCTGAGGGCCTCCAGGGGACCGAGGGAGTGCTTGCTCCCTCATTACTGGTACCATCATGATAAAGGGCATACATAAGTCCTCCTGTTAGCCTAGCGGCTGGTTTCCGTCACCAAGCAACGGAACAATCCTGGACCGTTGTCCCGGGCATGTACGGGACCCACTGTAAACATAGTTCGTTGATAATCCCGCTGGTTTCCAATAACAACCTTGCTTTACTAGGATATGGATCTATGTGCCCTGGGACGCTGGGTCACATAGCTAGATATCACAGTAAGACAAGTAATAATAATAATAGACTCTAACTGTGGATTCATTGTATTTTGACTTTATCTCTTCATGCTTTCATTTCTTGCTAATTGATATTCATTATGTTGTTCTATCTTTCTTATTCATGTCTCTTAGCCATTTGGCTGTAGTCTGTTCATTGTTGGGAGGTCCTGACTCCCTTGGATTTGTATGTTCAGGTTCTGAAGCTTGGATCGAAGTGGAACCGTCCACAGAAGATCAAGCTTTTCTTAGTAAGCTGGCAAACTAGCTCCAGTCCTTGTGCCAGATCTCTCTCTTTGACTCACGGGATCTTCATCCTACTCGTGAGCATTTTGTGTTCATATTGTATCTTTTACTTTTGGACTTGGTTGTGATAAAGATACATGTAATGTGTAATATTTTATCATATCTTGTGATAACTTGTACTTGTACTTTTAAGTTGGCATATGTATGTATATCACGCTTTGTCGTGTACTCTGATCCTTGTTGTACTAAATGCTTAGCGTATATACGTGGGGGCATTTTCTGACCTACGTATATACGTCGCAGTGACGTCTCCGTATCCGTGGAATCGGGGCGTTACAGATATTGTTGGCAATGGTCATTTTAATGAACATAAGACTGAGTCTGTTCGACCTTTCCCAGGCTTTAGCATGGCTAACCTGATCTGCTGTACTTTCAGCAGTGACTTCCTCAGGTTTCTCAACTAGAAGAGCCAGGTCAAGATCCAGTACACCCAGTGTAAATTGAACATGTTCAAACCATTCAGAAAAGTTTGTACCATTCAGGGCTGGAATGCTAGATGCATGAGAGTGTAGGGAAGTGGGAACTTTCACTGAAATAAAATAGGACAATGCTCACATTAAGGCCTCGAGTCAATACAAAAAACATTAAATTTTATGAAGATGAACTATTGATATCACTTTGATTTCTCCTTTGGGCGAAACCTAAGCATATCCAGCATTCACTCTTCAGGTGAGACCTTTTATCACCTATGTAGGTCTAAATAATTTATGCCACTTAGACAGTAAGTCATGTTACCTTTGGGTATCCAATTCTACACCACTAAGTTGCATAAATTACATTACCCTACCCGGTTCGTAATTATTTGAAAGAGACTTTCCTTTGGGCGAGTCCCAATCTTCTAACTAGAACCGCCACCGAGAATATTATTGACTTTAATGTCACCCTTATTGACAAGTCTTTTATGTAGTTGTATATTCATAAGGCTCACTAATGTAGGTCACTTTGGCAACTACTAAATCAATAAACCGTATGAATATAAAACTAACCAATAATATTCTCTAACTTTTTATTTGAGTTATTCTATAATACTCCAACATTGTCACTTGACCAATATCAATCAATATTAACACAATAACATTAAATGTGTAACATACATTATGATTGAACTAAACAAACATTAGTCGACTGGTCAAGGTAGTACCAGTCGACTAGGGACAAGATAAGTCGACTATAAAGGTAGTCCCAGTCGACTAGGGTCAAGTCAAGTCGACTAACAATGAAAGGCTAGTCGACTAAGGCAAAGCAAGTCGACTATAAAATAAAGGTTAGTCGACTAACAGAGAAATAAAGAACCACATATCTCTCGGGTCAACCTGTTAGTCGACTAGGGAAAGGGGTTAGTCGACTATACTAATTATTAGTCGACTAACCAAAAGATCAAGTCGACCGACAGTAAAAATACAGAGAGTCATTAATTTTCTGGGAGGAGACCTAGTTGACTAGTATTGTGGGCAAGTCGACTAACAGTCGATGAAACAGAACACTTATAACTGTTTATCGACTGAAGCCATATCAAAAATTACAATTAGGGTTTGCAAGTTCAACCAAAATTAATTCTGATCCAAGTGATTGCACAATTAGAGGAATTAATAGAATTAATAGAATTTTGAAGGAAAGCTACTAAATCCTCTTTAAAAATTCTACATGGAATGATCTGAATAAACAGTTAATCAAAAACCCTAATTTTATGAATGTTTGAACTCAACAGGAATGTCCATAATTTTAATTCTGAGATGCATAGATTCAAAACCATGCTCTGATACCAAATGATAATTTAAAACTTAAAGACTTCATGAAGATTAAATTACCCAATAGATCTAGAATCAATACATCTCAAGAACAAGTATACAAATGCATATACATACCTGAATCCATTAGAAGGATTGATGAAGGTAGATTGATGAAGATCTCAGTCCCTTTCTTTTCTCCTTGCAAACCCTAATCTGTAGACTCCTTTCTTCTCTCTGTCTCCTTTCTTTGCACAAACCTAAAAACTGAAAATGATGGATCCCTCAAAAAGGGGGGTTTGTTTCCTATAATAGAGGAGAGAAGAGGGTCTACGTATTAACAAATAACCACATAGAGAAAACCACCCATCATGGCCTTTTATCTCCCATATAGTTATTTAACTTATATAATAGTAACATTTATATTTGGGCATGCATAAATATCAGTTAGCTATAATTTATGGAATCCAATTAACCAATAAAAGGTTAGTGGGCCACTTAATGTGAGACTAACAAGCCGGAGATTATTTTCAAATAAGATTGCGACCGAATATTAAACGATCGCAGTTCTGAAACTTTAAACATTTGTTATAGGTCGCAGTACCTCATAGACTAAAGAGAAAAATTCAATATTTAAGAAATTATTTTTTAAAAAAATGAAACAATTAAAACCTGTTGATCGGCATGCAAAGATGTCAACCCTTCAAGATTTTCAATATTCTGAAAGAAAGTAGAACCAGATGCAATATCTTCCATATTTAGATCACCAGTAGTTTGCTCAGACGTCGACATTAAATATTTTGGAGAAAAAAATTGATCTGAAAAGATTTTGTATTTTCAGAAAAAAGTTTATCGCAGAGTGAAAAGGAGAAACTAGATCTTTCAAAAAGAGGTAAGGAAATAGGGGGAAAAGTAATTTATATAGAATAACCTAAATCCTATAAAGAGCGGCAAAAAAATAGGGGGAAAATAATAATAAACATAAAGGAAAGTTACCGAAAAAGAGTAGCTTTTCATAAGAGGTATTTGGTAATTTAACTTCTCCCTAAAAGCGGGCCGCAAGTCAGTGAGGTGACAAATTGAGCCACGTCACCGCAGGCTGAGAGAGTACTCTCAGCCCGCAGGCTGATATACATTTTTCTCATATATATAATATATATTATATATATATATATAATATATAATATATATATATATATATATATATAATATATATAGGGAGCTGATCCTCTAAGAACGGTTCTCACGGATTTCTGTGAGAACTTTCACGTGGGTCGTCGGATCTGATAGATCAAATCAAATAAAACTAGATCTCTATCAGATCCGACGGCCCACGTGAAAGTTCTCACATGAATTCGTGAGAACCGTTCTTAGGGGATCAACTCACTATATATATATATAATATATATATTATATATATATATATATATATATATAACTTGTTAAATATCTGACTATTCTTAAAATTAATTTCCTAATATATGGTAATTGATGTGTACGTGAAGCCTTAGACGAGATATCTAAATTTTACTAGATGAAAATCTAGAGATGCTCGAGTTAATTTAGCCACTCTTATTCAAATTATTAATGCAATAATCTAAATTATAAAGCATTTTAAAGAAACTAATCTATTAATCAAAGTAAATAAATAATTAAAATACTTTAGGGTTTTAAGAAAGAGAGAGATCATTAAATTAATGTTGGAACGGAACTGCGTTCTTCCCGGGTTGACCGAGCAGATGACTCCCGTGCAGAAGACGACAAAACAACCTCAGGACAGTGCCGCCGCCGCCTTTCGTCGAACAAATTCCGAGCACTGCTTGCTTTTCTTCGCACGAAAACTGCGACTCTAAGTCAGTTTGGATTTAAGGAATTGGTGTGAAGTGAGGAAGTAGGAAGTAAGATTTATTTCCTTTAGGAAAAAGGGAAATGAGTAGTAAGTTTTCTGGTGTTTGGATGGTTGTTGGGAAGTGTGGTTTGGAAAATGTTTTGTCGTTTCTGGTGTTTGGATGGTAATGAAAAGTGGAAATGGAAAAGTTGACCACAAAGTTGACCGCAAAATAATATTAAAATAAAAATTAATTAAGAAAAATAAAAAATAGATTGTAATTAGAATGCAAGTGAGATTTACATGACCAAAAAAATTAACTGTTTTATGCTATAACTTATTATAAATGAGATTTATATGACCACAAAATTAACTGTAGCACTCTGGAAGTGAGAAAATGGTTGTGTAAAAGAGAGATGAAAAAGGGAAAAGAGGGTTTTCTTATTTTCCTTTTCCGGTGTTGGATAGATAGGGAAATGAGCAATTATACTTCCCCACTTCCTCACTTCACTCGGATTCCTTACATCCAAACACGCCCTAAAGTAAAAACTGCATGTGCCACCTTTCTCCACGGACCGAGGCAACAAAATGAATTGCAAAAAACGCCAAGCCTCCCGACCTTTTTCTCCTGCGGATAACGAGAACAATTATGCCGCCATAATTAAAGTGGAAAAAGGCACAAAACGAAAAACAGAGAAAGTGAGAGAGAAAGTTGCAGCCGTCGTAAAAAAATAGTTTTTTATTAAAATTTTGCGGAAAAAGAGATGTCCCAAAATCCTAGACGTCGTTGGCTTTTATAGCCTCAGCTCTTGGGTATTATTATAATTAAACCTCTCACTTTTATAAAATTACACAGAAGAGTAAAAACATCAATTTACACTTAGAAGTTCAGCTCGAAATTTATACTTAGCTCCCTCGACTTTGTGAAATTGCATCTTAGCCTCCTATTGATATCGAAACATCTTGCACTGAATGTGGATTCCTTCAATGCATGTTTTAAATCCTAGTGGGTGAATCCCGAAACGACAAGTCCTCCTTTTTGCATTGAAGCTCCTTTTAGCCTGTTTATTATCTCTGAAGTGTACAATTGTTATTCATTCTCCTCTTAATAAATTTGTTTAAAATTTTTTTTAAAAATACTCGAGTAGCATTATTTAAATACAGAAGATAGATAAATAAGAGTATAAAAAATAATGTAAAATAGTGCTACTCAAATATCCCCGCACCTATTTTTTTTTCCTAATCCTTGAACAAAATAAATAAAAAAATTTAATAATATAAAATATTTGAGAAAAATACACCAAACATAAAATAATAAAAAAAAATTTAAGAAAAAATAAAATAAGTATACAAACATACAACTTCACATCTTCCCCCAGACATACACCAAACTAGGTCGATTCCTTTCCCTTCTTAAAGTGAGTCCTCCTCAATGAGTTGACATTTGCATTAGAACCCTTTCATCGAATTAGCATCAATTCTATCAAACTCACTCATTACGCTACTCTTTCTCATCCTCTTCTTTTTTGCCAATCTTTCCATATTACTTTAAAGACATGTGAAAGTGACACCAAGAAAAAGCGCAGTGGCGGCCGCCTTTCTGCTCACGCTGGTCGAGGCAGGGAAACGTTCTTCACGCCTTGACCGAGGTACGATGACTCTCGCGTAGAAGATGACAAAAACAACCTTGGGACTGCACCGCCTTTCGTCGCACAAATTCCGAGCGCCGCCTGCATCTCTCTCTCCACGAAAACTGGGACTCTGAAAACCGCGTGCACTGCTTTTCTCCGCTGCCCGAGGACGATGAAATGAATTGCAGAAAACGCCAAGCCGCCCTTCCTTTTTCTCCCAGGGATAACGAGAACATTTCTGCTGCCTTGATTAAAGTGGAAAAAGGAATAAAATGAAAAATAGAGAGAGAAAAAGCTACAGTCACTGTAAAATATTTTTTGATTAAAATTGTTGCGAAAAAGAGATGCCCCAAAACCCTGGATGTTGTTGGCTTCTATAGCCTCAACTGTTGGGTATTTTTACAATTAAACCTCACTTTTACAGAATTGCACATAAGAGTAAAAAAACACATCAATTTACACTTGAAATTTCAGCTCAAAAATTGCACTTACCCCTTTAGCTTTTATGAAATTACATCTTGGCCCCCTACTGATATCGAAACACCTTGAGCTGAATGTGAATTTCTCGAATGCATGTTTCAAGTCTAGTGGACCAACCCCAGTAACGGCAAGTCCTCTCTTTTGCATTGAAGCTCCTTTTGGCCTATCTACTGTCTTTAAAGTGTGCAATTGTTGTCTATTCTCCTCCTAGCAAATCTCTGCAAAAATTACTAAAAATATCTGAATAGCATTATTTAAATACAGAAGATATAGAAATAAGAGTATAAAAAAATTATGTAAAATAGTGCTAATCAGGCAATTTACACTAGAATACTACACGTACACCAGATCGGTCCATTCCCCATACCAAGAGGGAGATCAAGGAGTGTAAAAATACTTATGTTTACTCTGTAATTTAACATATGCTTAAAAGAAGGAAAAAAATTAAGGGAAAGGAAAAAGGATGTAACATTGTTTAGTTTGCAGGGAGGCCGGGTTGCTAAATAGACTTCAAAAGAGCACTAAGCACACAGATGGTATCTCCTAAAAAAGTAGGAAAAGAAAAAAACAAGCACACACACACAAACAAACAAATAAATGCTTATACAACATGATATATATATATATATATATATATATATATATATATATATATATATATATTATATATATATATATATATATAGAGAGAGAGAGAGAGAGAGAGAGAGAGAGAGAGAGAGAGAGAGAGAGAGAGACTTTGTGTAGTTTCAGAAGGATTCGAGCCCGATTCCTTCTCACACAAATACTAACATCCACCTTCAAATACAAGATCCACTCTTTTTGAAGTTGATTTATATTATTTAAATTAACTAAAAATCAAAAATCAATTGTTTTGAATACTTTTTGCCCATCCATCTCAAGCGGCGCAAAATGGATGACTCAAAGTAGTGAGTTGGTTAGATCTATGTCTTTAGACATACAAATTGTAACATCCAGTTTAAATAATTTTGATTTAACACTCTAATGACCCAATTATTTGGTATTATACTATAACAAATGATTCACTTTCTCTAGACTAAATAACTCAAATAAGAGGGTATTAGGTTTATAAATAATCTTGTTTATATGTTAATTTCATGAGTAGGTATATTAATATAATTATAAACTATGGTCATGGTACTAATTAAATCCTTTGGGAATATTAAGGGGGTTAGGTATGCATGTGTAGAAAGATCAAGGGTTAGGATCTTCTTGTTTTTAGAGGGGGGGCATGTGGCTAAAGGGGAAACTAGTATAGACATGTGGCAAAAGGAGAAAAATAAGAAATGAGAGAAATTACTATAAAGAAAAGCCCCAAATACCCATTTACCCCCATCATCTTCTCCCATCAGAATTTTTCCGCTCCCTCATAGTTACCCAAAATACCTAGATCCCTAAATACTCATCTCCTTCTTGAGTAAATCCCCCACAAGAATTGGCTCTTTTTCTCTCTCTCTCCTTCTCCCTCTCCCTACCCTCTCATCACCTTCGGCGGCAAGGGAGGGCGCAGGCCGCGCCTCACGCGCGGGCACGGCCGGCGGCGGCGCCGCACACGGCCGGCGACGGCGCGCGACCTTGAGGGGGGTTTGTTGGGTTCTAGTTCAAGAAAAGGAGGGAAAGTTTCATCCAAGGCTTTAGATCCAAAAGAGGAGGATTGATTTTAGACCAAATCTGAAATTTAAAAGCCAAAAATCAGCACCCAAAGAGTATCAATTCATGTTGAAGACTTAACAAGGTGATTTTTAGAGAAAACCCTAGTAATCTCCTAAAATTTTAGATGATTATGATGATAAGCCGTGTGGGCTGGTAATTAATTGTACTATCATTGGACAAAGTGACAAAATACAAAGGAGATGCTGCCGAAAATTTTTGAGAAGTCGGATATGATTATGATATCCATTGAGTAATAAAGATGTTTGTATCAAATGAAGATATTGAAAATTGGGACCGTTACACAAAATTCTCGATCCGGCCATTGGATCATAATCTAAACATTTAAAAACCCCTTCAAACCAATTTTTGATAGGTTTCAAATGTTCTACACCGTTAAACTAACCAACTCACTATTTAGATCATATGTTTTTTCCTACTTAATGTATGGGAAAAATGTATTCAGAACATTTTTGGTTTATAGATACTTGAAATAATATATATCAACTTCAACAAAGTGGATCTTGTATTCGAGTGTCGAATATTAGTATTTGAGTGGGAAGGATTCGGCCTTGAATTCTTCCGAATGACGCAAGTCTATAGTGTGACGGTCCCAGATTTAATTATCTTAATCCTTCACAAATCCTCAATTTAGAAAATAATTATCTTTCTTATCATACAAAAGTTCTTAATATCGACAACATCTCCCCTGTATTTTATCACTTGCCCAATTACAATATATCAATATCAGCCTCCAACAGCTTATCTCAATCCAATGAAATCATATATCGAGCTCAACAATCACCCACACAATATAATAATCTTTCGGCTCACAACAGCCTACTTATTGTTCCAAATAACAATTTCGGCTTGACATCGCCTACTTAAATGGATACACAATAAGTATATGCTCCAGAGTACTCCTCTCGGCAGCCAAAATATAACACAAAACTATTTATAACTCCAACCCATTATAGTCATCATTATCTAACTCACCTTCAAATATATCTCACACATGCTATAAGTGTACTTCAAATAAGATTACAATCATATACAATGAAAGACTTTATAAATAATAGCACATAATTATATCTTCAAAACTTTCATCATATGGCGATACTTCCCAACAAAATGCCAGTAACTTGAAGGTCGGTCTTCGTCTTGCCATGACCTAAAAACATGTGGACCGGAGGGAGTGAGCTTAATAACTCAGTAAGTAGAGAAAGAAGAAACTCAAGAATGAAGAACACAATAAATATATGTGTGTGTGTGTGTGTGTGTGTGTGTAAACATGATTGTGCAAGTAGGGGAGCAAGTCTAAATGAACAAGAGAAATGGAGAATCGATAAATATGATGTAACATTTAAGAAAATTTTCTTCAACAAATCTTCGGGGATGGTCCGACTCTTTTGATCATTGATTTACTTTAACCTTCTTAGGTCTCTATTTTACACGTATAGAGTTTATGAGTTCAGTGAATTATTATCTCAGTTATTTGTATTTTATTATCAAGTTCTTATGTATACTCAGTACACAACGCAAACGTATGTTATATACCATGCACCGATTGCGCCAAGCGCAAACACACTTTCATAAATATAGGTTATCCATCCAGATAATACATATATCTCAAGCGTACTTGTATATTATATAATCATATCCACTTTACACTATAGGTATATCATACTTAGTGAAATGCATATCATACATTATGCATATGTATACATATACCAATCACAATAAAATGTGAGATTCTCCGTCTTCCCCTCCTACCGGCTCTCGCCCGGCCCCTACCTCCGATATATATATTATAGCAATAACATCAACACCGTCTTCCCCCTCCTACTGCTCTCGCCCGGCCCCTATATATATATATATTATATATATATATATATATATATATATATATATATATATATATATATATATATATATATATATCATAACGTTAACATTAACACCGTCTTCCCCCTCCTACCGGCTCCCGCCCGATGCTTCCTCCGATATGTATATAAATGCAACAAACAGATGTATATACACTCACACATATGCACACAAATAACAACTAATATATCAATGACACAAATGTAAACTAGTTGATATAGTTCGATTTTCCCTTTATCAACTCTATTATTTCGAAGACATGCATATACAAAAGTTATAAGTTAACATTGTAATGATCTACTCCATGTATATGAATCGAGTTCTTATTCATATTACCTGTATTCAATCTTCTCGATCATGCTACCTGTATTTATATAACTCCAATATGACACACACGGTCACATTCATATAAATTCCCAAGTGCATACACATTTTCAAACACACATGTCCACACATTTATATAATTTATTCAACAACACACCAAGCAATTATGTTCATTCTCAACACTGAATATCTGGTTATACAATTTGGGTCATATAATTAGTTGGGATTCTCAATTCACACATTCGATATTTTGGTTAATAAAGTTGATTAATCTACCAATCGTGTACTTAATCTTAACACAATTGTTAACTATAGATAATCCAATTCTGATTACTATTCATACTTAATCAAGTCTTATAGTCAATTAAAATTCTCATTTTATATATTTGATATTTGATTAGCATAAATGACGAATTGTAAAATCCTTCTTGGGTATAACGTGCTCGACAATAATACTCCACCCGAGGTAATCCGAGTTAACCCTCCACTTATACATAAACCATTAATGTATATTGATTATTATTATTGGTTCATTAATTGCATTCAAATCCATGTTCATTTCTGTTGATTACTCATATTCAATTAAATCTGAATTATACTTCACTCACACATACACACTTAAATCGTCGATCATATTATCAAATACGTGTAGTTTCAGGCTAATATTTGGTTACCATGCAGTAGACATTATGACCTAGTTCGAATTCGTGATATTCAGGGTAAGTTTCTAATCTTACCGAATGTTTATTCATTAGATATATAGATAAAGATACTCAAGAGCTTCTCTGGGAAGTCTCAGGTGTGTAAAGTAGTCGTTACTTGATATCAGGTCAAGACTACTTGATTAAACTGAGAAATACCATTATCCACTTCTTAGTCTACCAATATGAATATATAAAACCCTATGGAAGTGAAATTTTGTATATATTCATTCTTCTTTATATGGGGTAGGAGAACTCCACTTGCCTAAAATCCAGTACATGGATTGACAAGGTATATAGGCTTCACGACTTCTGAATTCATTTAAACATGTTTTATATCTAGATAACTTCTAGTTTAAAAAAAGAAATTATCAAGGTTTGGAATGCCAATGTCATGTATACTCATAAGCAACACATGTCAGGGTTTAGATATAGTATCAGAGATTAATCCACTGTATTATACCTAACAAAGACAAGGACTTGAATTCTAGTTATACATACATACATGCATAATATATATGTGTGTGTTTGTGAAATCGAAAACTAATATAACATTGCCTATAGATACTACTGGATTAGGCGGACTGATTCACTTGTGCACTTTCTCCTACTATGTTCATCCACCTTGCATGTTAATGTCGAAGTTCCAATATTGGTGATGAGGTGACATCTTACTTTCAATCTATAAGACTTTAACTATGAACAAACTCATAGTCTTCCTTTTCATATCATACTTCTATTCACATTCTCCTATCTGCCCATATTATAGTATAATAATAGATGTATATTGTTTACAACTTATGATAGTTTGTATAGGCATAAAATAAGAACCAAACTGAGCCTGAAATTATCTCTAAAATTTAATCCAACCCCTAATTCTCCATGTTCTCCATTGTCTTTGTTAGTGGCAATGAAACGCTAATAGTGATAAACTATTGTCTTTGTACTAGTAACATAAACACATGTTTGAAATCTGCTTGTAAGCAACCATTCCTAAATTCACCAAATCCCGGTCAATTTAATCGGAAGTACTTGACGTGTCGGTTATACCATACTTATTAACAGAAAAAAAGAAGAAAATTTTATCTGACTGCTCTTCCCGATGGAGTTTAACAGAGTTAGTAGAAGAAAAGAGCCTTAAGATCCAGCTATCAGTTCGTTTACACTAATGCATACATGCACAATAATCGCATGGTCCTTGAAGTTACCAAGTGAATCATTTCATCTGGCTTGCACGTAATAAATTTCTCATGAACTATAAACTACAAAACCTCGGTTTAATCATGCTTTTATGTTCAGATAATAATTTCTCAATTGCCATCAAAAGATGCATAAGTCAAAAGAATTATCATTTGATAATAATATAACATTCCTCACTAGCATACTATTGGTGTTTTATTGTTCGAATAGTATAAATTCCTCCAAATTTCTGTCTCACAAATGTTCAACTTAACATACTTCTCCATTTCAAAAAAAAAAAACAATTTCTATGATCCTATTCCCTTGACTCTATGCATCTTGCAGAAAATTGAAAGCCTTGGATCTCTCGAGGAATCAATTAACAGCAAATGTAATAGAATATTCAGATAACTGTTCAAACATGCATTGACTATTAATATCAATTTTTAAAACAAACAAAATTGTCTCTAATAATCAGTTTGTTCTAAGCATACAAAGGAGTAAGTTGTTTATGTGGCCATGTGATTCGTTGGATATTAAGTGCTTCTTAATGTCCTTGATAGAAAACACATTAAAGAGGAAAATCAAATGAATAATCAAAGTAATTCACTGAAACTTTTGTTTTGCCCTCTCTCTCTCTCTCTCTCTCTCTCTCTCTCTCTCTCTCTCTTTTTTTCATTATTTCCAATTTCTTCATCAAGAAATTTTTTTGATCAATTCAATTCTTTAGCAACTATTTCTTTATGATGACCGTATGACTCATCACAGAAAACTCAGTTGGCTACAACTCTATAGTGCCCTCTAACACACAAAATGCAAGCACCTAATCTACTGTCTCTATAATATGCATTATGACTAAACAAACCTGAGAATTCAACCTTAATTTCATGTTTCCAATTAGAGAAAACATAATTTCAGTTAAAGCGCTTCAAACGATAACCCTAAGATTTTCTAAAGCTCAATTGATGAGGCAATTATAACAGGAGGGAGAAATTTTGTGTTAACAAAAATTTGAAATCTTTGTTGGAGATCATAGCAATGAAGTAGAGGATTTCAATCCAAACTATCAAGCCATCACCTAAAGATTTAGATCAAAAGAACAACTCCCTACTCACCTCCTTGTTGTCCCTGCCTATCGTCCTCGGCCACGTTGGTCGTCGCCCGCGCACCACCCTGGTCGTCGCTCAAGCACCGCCCGCGCGCGCCTGGGTTGCAGCCGAGCCATACGGCTCCTGGCCATGCTGCTGCGCGCCCAGGCTGCTGGGCTGCCGCGCCCAGCCCAAGAGGGGGGGAGAGGGAAGAGAGGGATAAGGGAAGAGAGAGGGAGAATTTGAGAGAGGGAGAGATTGATTTGGGTGGGGGTCTGCTTGCTGCCGTCCGCCAAAGAGAGGGAGAGAAAGATTAGAGAAAATGAAAAGGGAAAGAATGAGAAGAGAGAAGGAGATGAGGGTTTTGTTTTTTTTTTTTTTTACTTTTATAATATATTCCCAAAATTTTATATGCTTGCCACCTCACCCATTCTCAATTTCAATAAAATTTTCACCCTCCACTTCATTTCTCAAATTCCAAGATCTCATCTCCACCATTGATTTAAAGAATTAAAAAAAATCTTTATTTTCCACTTGTTTGATGTATTATTATTTATTATTATTATTTTATAAATACCATTATACACATACATATCCGCCACATCCATGTACACATACACAATTATCAATATACATGTATTCATAATTATCTAACATCATTTCACTTCAAATTTTTCCCACAAAATTTTTTTTTACAAAAATCTATAATCATACAAATTTAATTCAATCACCACCTCTGAAAATATGTATGATCTCTTTAATCAAAAATTAAAATATTAATCGGGATTTTGATAACCTGGGTGTTACATACAGTCTATAGATAGACTTGCGCCATTCCCGAAAGGATTCGAGGTCGAATCCTTCCCACTCAAATACAACCATATGACATTTGAATACAAAATCCATTCTATTGAAGTTGATTTACATTGTTTCAAGTAACTAAAAATAATAAAAAAAATCATGTATTTTAAATATTTTTTACCTATCCATCAGTAGGCGCAAAATGAACAGTTGAAATAGTAAGTTGGTTAGTTTAACGATGTAGAATATTTGAAATCTAACAAAAATTGGTGTGTGACGGTTTTGAAGTATTTAGATCATAATGAAATAGTCGAATCGTGAATTTGTATGTCAAAGATGTAGATCTAAATAATATGCTATTTTCGGTCGTCCATTTGCGCCTACTTGAAGGATGGGCAAAAAGTATTTAAAATACATGATTTTTTATTTTTAGTTACTTGAAATAATTTAAATCAACTTCAATAGAATGAATCTTGCATTCAGATGTCGTAGGGTTGTATTTATTGAATGACAAAAGTCTATATATATACACACACTTGTGTCCTTCCAAAAGGATTTGAGGCTGAATCCTTCCCACTCAAATACCAACATCCGACATTCGAATACAAAATCCACTCGTTGAAGTTGATTTATATTATTTCAAGTATTTATAAACCAAAACTCAAGTATTTTGAATACTTTTTCCCCATGCATCAAGTAGGGGGAAAACGGTCAGCCTAAATAGTGAGTTGATTAGTTTAATGATATAAAACATTTGAAACCTATCAAAAATTAGTTTGTAGAGGTTTTTAATGTTTAGATCATAATCAAATGGCAGGATCGAGAATTTGTATGTATAAAGATATAGATCTAATCAACTCACTACTTTCGGCTGTCCATTTTACGCCACTTTGATGGATGGGTAAAAAGTATTCAAAACACTCGATTTTTGGTTTATAGATACTTGAAATAATATAGATCAACTTCAACGGAATGGATCATGTATTTTAATGTCAGAGAGTTGTATTTGAGCTGGAAAAATGTTTTTAATACATACTGCGACCGTGGTCGCAGTTCCTACAATTTAGTGTATTATTAATTAAATAAGAGTGACTGAGATCACATTGAACAAAACTGTGAAATTGTTTCTGGAAAAAAAAGATTTAATAAAGTGATTATATTGTTCTATAAAACGAAATCTAGGTCTCAGTTCCATATACGCTACAAAAAATCTTTTACATATAAGAAAATGCGGGAAAAAATGATAAAATAAAACCTCTTGAAAGCCATCGAAAAATCTCAACCCTTCAATATTTTCAATATTCTGAGAGAAAGTTGAACTAGATGATATATGGTTCATATTTAGATCGGGATAGAGATCGCTTACAACGGCGACCAGAATTGGCAGAGGAAGTGTTCTGCTCCGACGTCGACATTAAAATAAAAAAGGAGAAAAACCTGATCCAAAAACTGCTATTTTCAGAAAAATCTTTATGGCAAGAAAACTCAAACCTAAATCTGACAAAGAGCGAAAAAAATAGGAAAAAAAATAATAAAACACAAGCGGGACAAGTACCTTTTACCAAAGGGCATTTAGTAATTTAACTTATTCCAATAAGCGAACCGTAACTTATTAGTGTGACAAATAATGTGTCACGTCACCGAGGGTCCTCTCAGCTGTCGGCTGATATACATATTTCTGATATATATATATATATATATATATATATATATATATATATATATATATATATATATATATGAGGTATATGTACCTCAGCCGCCAGCTGAGTAAACTCTCAGCTAGAGTCGCAATCCACTGCAACCTAATCGCTGTCCTAAAAATTTCAGATATTTTCATTCTAATTAAGACTGCGATCATGGTAGCAGTTCTCAAAAAAAATTGCTACTTGATCGCAATGCTCACAAAAAATTCTTGTTAGCACTGCGCTCAAGATTTGTGGTTGACATTCAGCCATGTCGCCACCAACTAAAAGAGTCTCTCAATTGACGGCTGAGGTACATCTCTCTCTCTCTCTCTCCTCTCTCTCTCTCTATATATATATATATATATATATATATATATATATATATCAAAACACTACAATGAGATATTTAACCCCAATAAAGCTACAATTTGAACAAAATATCTAACCATAAGTAGGATACAAATGGTAATACAAGAATACTGAAACACTCACATGTAACATCAGCCTTTATGGTAACGAACCACTGGAGAAACTCTGGCAAAAAGCATGGAGAAAGACACGGGGAATCTAAGAGCAAGAACCTAGCAGGCAAAACAATGATTAATTTTTTTCCTTCACAAAGAAAAGGGAACAGAAATCCTGTGTACATTGACTAGTATTCCTGAAGGTGGTGAGCATCAATTGTCCTAGTTTATAGTCTAACACTCTGCCTTGTCTTGATCATTCGCTTTAGTGCTGCAAGCCAGAAGTTACATTCATCCCAATCACTCGTTGTTAAGACCACCTGTCACCGTAAAAGCTCATGTCAGTCATTGATAAATAGCAACAATAGCTCCAGAATAATTAAACAAGAATTGTAATGCCAATGACTGGCAGCCACTTAAAAGCCAATGCATGAACAAGCCTGAAGGAAGTTGTAGATTTTTCAAGACTGATGAAACAAGCATATTATAGTGGTTTACATGCACATAAATAAATACAGGAGACCTCATGCATACCCACCCACACAAAATTAAGAACCACTTTTCACACAAAAATTAAGAACCACATCTCTTGACACAAAAATCCGAAACCCAAATGCTGTTATGCAATAAGATCTAAAATCAATTTTAAGAATTCACACCCTACAGGTTTGACAATGGATCTGCAGAATACTGAAATAACCAGTAAACGGTTCATTTCATTAAATTTTGCAGCTGTACAGATTAAAATTGCAATACAAGTTCTCATTAGTTCTCAAAGTATACCTGGATATGCATGGCATTAGCAAAATCCCCCGAGTCTAAAGCCTGGCGAGCTGACTAAGCTTAGCTGCAGCATTAGGGGATATATCCCCACTATTAAGTTTTGCAAACAGAGCTCCAATTTTCCGTGAGTTGTCCTCAATTTCCCCGTCTTTTAGATGCATTTGCATGTGAACCACCAAGAGCTTCCGATGACTCGTGGTAAAGTCTCGTCAATGTGGTTATAACGGCCTCAGCTCAGCTGAATAAACAGTCAATCAGTAAGAGCTAGAAGTATGTGTGGGTGGTGTTGTGCTCTCTCACAAAAAGTAGGTACAGAAAGCTGCAAATGGTTTATTCAATCATAATATGACCATATCAATCATATATATCAGCATAAAAGAAAAGCTAAACTATATAATGAGATAATCAAATGTAAAAAAAAAAAAAAAAAAATCAGAACTATGCACATAACATAAAAGTAGCATATGAATAATTATCAGATATTTTTTAGTTATATTCTGGGAATCATTTATAGCAAGATGCTTCAGTGCTGCATATTTTGGTATGTGGTTAAAATAGGTTTTGCACGTACCAGGCACATTTGAAGTATCCACAGTTTGCACTGTTGGAGGGGCCGCAGGAGCGACAACTGGCTGCAATTGGGCTGGCTGTGTAGGACTAGATGGCTGTGCAGGACTAAAACCAGCCTCTGCACAAAATCTGGATTAGTAACAGGCATAAAACCCCTAGACGGTGGTGCAGGTGTCACAGCTGGGGTAAAGTTATGACCAGGAACTGTGCCTGGTTGAGGTACACCAACACCATGAGCAGGTGGAGGTGGTACAGGTTGCTGAATGTGATTGCTTGTTCCCTAATTCAAAAGAAAAAGTGAGAGTTTCATTTAAGCACGTAAAAAGGTTAAAATGAGCATTTGCATTGAGTTTGTGGTGATAGACAAACCGGGTACAAGTGAGCACCCAAGCTTGGCTGCTGAAATTGATCCACATTTTTAAGAGGATGTGCCGGTACAGGAATGAATGGCCTCACTGAAGGCTGTACTTGAGATGGCGGAGCCGGATAGTTCGTCTAAAATAGCACAAGGAATATCAGAGGTTGACATAGTGATACAATAAATTAGAGATGTAGAGCAAACAGTAGTAAGATACACTCAACAATATAGAACCACACGAAGTATAACAATTTGCTAAACACACGAGGAATACTTTAAAACAAGGCAACATTATATTGCTCACACACACACACACACACACACACACACAGAGGTGGGGAAATTTTTAAAAAGAGTGGAATTAGGATGCTTCAAAACTATAAGGTATTTACAACAGTAGATTCAATTTATCAATATGATAAAAGAATCCTACCTTAACCCGAATTACATTATAAAACTAGCAAGAAGAATCAAGATCATATATCCAGATGTATATTTTTCACATGCAGGTAAATTATAGAATAGTCTTTTTTGTATATAAGTATTTACACAAGCAGTCGTAATCTATTAATACCACAAAGATAGAATCAAAATATTCACATCCAGGCATATCTGAAGATCAGTGTGGTTAAATATATAAATTGCATGCTTGACCCAATGGAAATGTATAAACCTCCAAAAAGTCCAAATCTATGTTAAGGGAAGATAATTGACCAAGATTAACAGAGTAGAATCTCCACATTGATACAACTCTTTCCATATCAAATAATTTAGTTTAGCACGCCTTGGTTTGCAGAAATACCTGAACATTTTGCACCTGTGAGGGGATAAACATCGGCTGCGGTACCGGTTGAAATTGTGAGGGACCCCGGTATGCTGGTTTATGTTCCACAGGCTGTAGCATTGGTTGATATCCTGGATAAGGAGCATTAGGCTGTGGATAACCATCGACATATTGGGTACCCGCAATGCTCTCTAGGGGCCGTGGTTTATCCTGTTATAATAGAGCACATGAATCAGAAAGTACCAAAAGTGTTTCACTATAACCTGTTAAAATTTTAAGAAAAAAGAAAAAGAAATGAAAACAATAATATTGCAAAATAAAAACCTGATAATAGGATTGTGAAGGACCATAGTGTGTGTCAGGAGCATACATCGGATCATTCGGCGGTGTGGTTTCGTAAGGCAAAGTTTGTGATGCTTGTCTCCCTGCAGATGAGAACAATAAACAAAGGTAAAATAGCAGTGCAGCTTCTTTCTAGCAAGTCCACTTGTGAGAGTATACAGAGTGTTGAGTTTGTATCTTTTATTCACTCATTAGTCATTGCACTGCTTTTTATACTCATGAAAAAAAAATTAAGGGATTATTTGATTAACTAACACTGCAAAACAAATTAATTTACAAAATATAAAGCAGCTTATACATATTACACAGGTACAGTGATACACGACGAGTTTAGTCCTGTGATTTATCAAAGCAATTCCTGTGATTTATCAAAGCAATGGTCATCTACTTAGTGGCAACCAACCAAAAACTGGCATGAGAAAAACAATCATTCATATGAGTTGTCTCCTGATATAGCATAAGTCATGTTGCAATCAAATGGATAGTTTCGTGTTTGCCATTTAGAACCAAAAAAATGAGGGTGGTAGTATTAATTGTCAAAGGAAAAACTGATATAATGGATCAATTAGTTTCAACACCTTCCACTGAACTGCAATGCGATCACGCAGGATAGCAAGCTCATGGGAAGATTCTTCTGATCCCAAGTGTTTCAAATACTCCATTGCTGTTGTGAGAAGCCCCTGACTAGCAAGCAGTTCAGCATAGTTCTCAAAAAGCTTTGATAGAGATGCACTGAAACGCTTTTGCCCAGTTGCAAGAGCAAGGACAATGGTCTTTTCCATTAAATCCTAGGTAAAAGAACAGAATTTGTCAATCTTTTGCTGATGGAATAACAGCTGACAAATGTTTTTTTTTTTTTTTCCCAAAAGAAAAGTACCACCTGAAGCAGGTCAACATAGGTCTTTCCATCATGCTCAGATTTCAGGCTCCGTGACCAAATTTCCACAGTTTTGTCAATATTTCCAGCACAGATGTAGCAAAGAGTTGCAGCAAGTGTATTGCCAACAGTCATTAATCTTGAAGCAAGGGTGTCACAAAGACAGTCCATTCCTCCTTCTGTGCAAACTGTTAAATCGACCGCATTAAGCAAACAGAGTCCACAACATTTTTATCACTGCAAAAAGTAAGAAAAGATTGAATATAGAAAGACCATAAACAAGGGATGAGAAATTAACCAATAGTTGTTTCCAAACTGAAGGGGCATGAATGTAAATTAACAGAGCTTGTGTCATCAGTTGAAAGGAGTTAATAATTATTTTTGGCACAGTAAGCCCTCCCCCCTAACTGTTGTTTACCATGATTTACCATTACTGCAGCCAAAATGCCAAAATCGCAACATTACCCCGAACAAAATAAAACATCCTCTAGACAGACCAAAAAGAAAAACAAACTTCAAAAAAATAACAACACAAAAACAAAAAGACCACCAATTATCAAATATTATAACAGTTACAACAGCATAGCATCCTAATCACTCTTACAAGTCATCATGTTGACATCACTTCCGCACTCATCAGTGTGTGTGTGTGTGTGTGTGTGTGTGTGTGTGAGAGAGAGAGAGAGAGAGAGAGAGAGAGAGAGAGAGAGAGAGAGAGAGAGAGAGAGAGAGAGAGATCTGTTCTCTCTTTTTCTTTTTCTTTTTTGTGGCGTTTTTTTTTTTTTTTTTTGTGTTTGGGGTTGGGGGGGAGGGGGGGTGTTGGCAGCTGGCAAAAAACCTTGTGGGGGTGGGGTAGGTTGGACTAAGACTTGGATTTGATTGTGTGCTGATGAAAAGACTTGGGTGGCGACGATGGTGATAATCACTCACCAATTTGACAAAATCTTACAAATTTCAACACTCAAAAACACATTCAAGCATTTCATGAAAATTCAACAAGGAATCGACCCTGGTCAGTCCACTACCCTGCCAACATCCATCAAACCTGCATCTGTCATGACCTTTCAAGTCGGTTATATTATCGTTCAATTTCATGTAGCCACTCAACATTTTTCATTGGCTTATTTTCTTAATATCCTCAAAACTTTACATGTTTTCCCAGAAAACCACCCTCAACTTC